>CAJNOI010000261.1:30582-75223 GCA_905250115.1 Adineta steineri
TTACTTCTTCTTTCTTTTCTTCCGGTACTGCAACTGCTGGTGCTGGTGCTGGTTCTTCAGCTTTAGGTTTTACTTCTTCAGTCTAAATGAATTCAAATAGTATAAAAAATGAATTAGATATGTTTTATTTCTTATACCTTTTTCTTTTCATCTACAGCTGGTTTTTTTGTTTTATCATCAGCAGGTTTTTTTGCTGGTTCTTTCTTTTCTTCTGGTTTCTTAGCTGGTTCAGGTTTTTTCAAAGCAGCAGCTCCAACTGGTTTCTTTTCAGGTGCAGCTGGTGTTGCTGGTTTTTTAGCTAATGCAGCTTTTCCAGCAGCTGGTTTGGCTGGTTCAGCTACAGGTGCTGGTGTTGGTTCAGGAGCAGGCGTTGGTTCAGGTGCTGGTGTAGGTGCAGGTTCAGTACCAATTGGTGCTTCAACTGGTGTAGGTTCTGTTGAAATATTTGTACTTTCAGGTACTTCAGCAACAGCTTCTGATGGAAGTTTTTCTTCAACTTTAGCAGCTGTGTCACTGGCAGGACCTTCAGTTGGTTCAGGAATAGGTGTAGCAGTAGTTTGTTCACTTGCTGCTTGTGATTCAGCTTTAACACTCGTTTCGTCCTCTTGAGCTAATGATGCAACATAGGCATCTTCATTCTCATTTGCTACATGTGCTATAAAATGAATAATCATGATAAAAATATTTTATTTGCTTATATTCTAGATTAAATCAAATACCTTTAACTATAACCTGTGCACTTGAAGTATCTGAGCCTTCTTCATTTGTAGCTCGGCATATATATTCTCCACTATCATCAACTTTAACTTTCTTAATAACTAATGTTGCTGTATAATCGTCGTATGTTTCTTGAATTCGAGATTCAATAGCCAAGGACTAAAGAACACCCAACATGTATTTTAAACATAATTTCAATAATATGTATATGTTTTACCTCGCCATTCTTTAACCATTCAATTTTTGGTGTTGGTTTGCCCTTAACATCACAACGTAATTTCGCTGTTGAACCTAAAAATCAAAAAAATTAATAGAAATAAATGTAAAAATAAAATAATTATTTTTACCTTCGAACGTAGTAATATCAGCAAGTTGTTCACTAAATTTCGGCGGATCTCGACGTTCTTTACGTTCTACAATATATATGTTACATAAAAAATTTCAATAACAAAAAAAATCTTTGTACTTGGTGTTTCAACATCAAGTGTATCACGTTGAGCAGGTTTTTCACCGGCACCTAATTTATCTCGCCAGCTTGAATCTTTGCCCGATGAACGAATAGGTGATGGTGAACGAGCCCGACTTGCACCTCGTGATGTATCACCATCTGGCCGAATCGAATGAGATCGTTTTACTCGACGTACTTCTATATAAAAACAAATTTCATTTTATTACAAGAACAAAAACAAAAGACCGCATACCATCGACATGTATAAAACAAGTTGTTTCATCACTGCCTAATGGATTTGTAGCATAACAACGATACGTTGCAGTATCTGTTGTTTCACATGATGTAATTTCTAATGTACACACACCATGTACATGTGATGTTAGATAATGTGAATCTTTATCATCTAATTGTGTGCGTTCTTTAAACCAGTGTACCTATTTTATACAAAAAAAAATAATAGTAAAATTTGAAAAAAAAAATATATTTTATTATCTAGATTTACTTTTGGTGGTGGTTTACCACTAACACAACAAATTAATTTACAACCAAGACCTTCTTGAATAATACGTGGTCGAAGTTTAAATGTAAATATTGGGTGTGAATCAGGTTCAGCCCACAGATCATCAAGATCGTGAAGAGGGCGTCGTGAATGACTAACATCACGACGTTCAATTTGAGGTGTTACTGGTAAAGCTATTAAAATAAGAAGTAAAATATATACATATTCTTTTATAAACCTATTGATCTTCTATTTTTTTTGATAATTATCTCTCTATTCTTACAATAAGAAGTATATCCATGAGGTCGATGAGTAAATCGTCGATACATTGAACGAAAAAATGATGGTGATTCGAATTTAGTATATTTCGATGACGAATTATAATTATTCATCTCTTATAGAGTTGAAAAATGACGAGAGAGAAATACACGATAAATATACTCAAAGACAACTAACTAAACCGCATGAAAAACAAGAGAATTGTTATTTTGTTACATATGCCAGTGTCGTTTTACTGCATATTGATTCTATTAGAATATATATAAATAAGAAACCATGTCGAGATAATGCCTGATTTTCTTCTTGGCATTGGTACCAGACGAATAATATCATTATTGTACAGACACGCGACTAACAGAACGATCCAAAATATAAAATAGTTTCTATTTTTATTCTTCTCGATAAATACTATATACTACAAGAATATTCTTGGAAAACCACTATAACAAATCAATAAGAAAACAAAACTATTATTAGTATCTATGTCGATAATTATTTTTCTTCATTGTACCGAAAGAAAAAGACAAAAAAAAATCCGAACCCAAATACACATACCATTTGATTTCTACTCTGTAAACAATCTGAATTTATCTTTCCTATGTTGTCTTACGAGACAAATAACATCAGTCAATATATCAAACATTTGTTCTATGTCAATCATTGATAACTCAAAATTAGAAAATAGTTAGACAACTAAAATCTATTGAATTAAATTTTTAACTAATTCATTAAATATATAATTATTTACAGACATCGATTCAATATGGTCAAAGATCAACATAATAAAAAAGAAAATAACATATGTACAACATATGGTTAACATTTGTCCAAAACAAATATGTTATACTTACATTCAACTGTTAAAAAGACTGCATATTCTTTTTCACCATAACTATTTGATGCACGTACAATATATTCGCCTTTATCATCGGGTGTACAACGTTTGATTTCAAGTTTATAATTATTTCTATCATATTTTTTCGAATGTTTTGTTGATTGACGAAGTTCCGCATTATCACGAAACCTAATTATGTTTTTGTTGATAGGAAAAAAAATTAATTAAAATATTTTGAATTAATAAATTACCAGGAAACAACAGGTGGTGAAACAGCAATAATACGACAATCGAATTCAGCATTATTACCTTCTAATACATGAGCATTACGAGGACGAAGGATAAAGCGGGGTGCAGCTTCTCGACGGTCTAAATTATATTCTCATCTTCAATATAATAAAAGAAATGAAGAAAAAAGATTTACCCCAGAAGCTGCTATAAATATTAAATTCTTGAGGTCTATTTTTTCGGAGTGAACTCCAATTAGCCATACGACCGAGACCAATAGTTGGTTCTGGATATCCTGCCTATAGAAGAAAACAAAAAAATACAAGTTTTCCGAATATCTTATTCATTTAACATACATATCGATCTCGGATACGTTGACGAAAATTATCAAATCTACTTGATGGTATACGTGAATCCAAACTAGAATGATCTTCACGTAACCATGGATGATCAAGTGCATCATGAACTGTCATTCGAGCACTTAGAAATAGAAATATATTATATATATATAACATTAAAAATCATATTTCCTTACTTTCGATTTTTTAATAAAAGTTTTTGAATAAAATCTTTTCCTTCATCCGAAATACCGCCAAATATTTCATTTGGAAAACGTACGTCACATTTACGTATATTTTCCATTGTTTCATTATCATCTTGACCACCAAATGGTGATAAACCACTTAAACTAAATAACAAAAGAAATATATATATATGCATTTTTGAAATTCATTTTCATACATAACATAACTAAGAACACCTGCAGCCCACATGTCTGTATAAAATCCAACTGCATCATGATCACAAATTTCTGGTGCAGCAAATTCAACTGTTGCTGCACTGACTTTAACAACTTCATTAGGATCAAGTTTTGTAGCTAAACCAAAATCACATATTTTTATATTTGTACTGTTCTTTGTTTCACACATGATATTTTCCGGCTAATAGAAAAACATAAAATTCGAAATTTTTTTAATTAAAATCATTTTTTTTTTACTTTTAAATCCAAATGAACAATATTATTTTCATGCATATGTTGAAGACCTTGACATATTTGTCGCATATATTTAATAGCTTCAGCTTCTGTCATCTTATAATTTGGATCAGCAATACGATCAAATAATTCTCCACCAGCAATAAATTCAGTAACCATAGCCATTTCAACTTCTTCTTCAAATGCATCGTGTAAATTAAGTAATTTTGGATGGTTTAAATCCATCATAACTTCCATTTCACGACGAACTGTTGCTTTATCAGCTGGAGTTAATGTTGGAATAAATTTGGCAGCATAAGTTTTTCCAGTTGCTTTTTCAATACAACGATGAACAACACCAAAAGCACCACTAGAATAATTTTCAAAATAAATCAAATGAATTTTTATTTAGTTATTTATTTACCGTCCAATTTCTTCAAGAATATCATAATAATCATAGATACTTCCATGTTTAAGTGTAGCACGTTCTGGTTGACGACCTTTATCCCAAATATCCCAAACTAGAAAGAAATTAAAAGAAATATTTAATTAATCAGAGAATATTTTACTTACAGCATCGATCATAATTGTCTAATTTGGGTAGATCTCGTCTCTTTCTTGAATCATCATCATCTTTGCCTGAACGTCGTTTACGACTTGCATCTGTATCTATTAATATAACAAAGAAAAATATTTTCAATATGTTTCATTTAGGTTTTTTATTCTCCTTACCAGTTGTTTGAACAGTTTTTGTTGGCTCTGATGGTTCACCAGCTCCATGAATATTTTCAGCAAGTATACGAAATTGATATGGTTTATTTGGTAATAAATTTTCAACAGTACAACGAGGAAATCGACTTGTTGCTGCTTTAACCCATTTGCCAGTGTCAGGTTCAAGTTTTTCAATAATATAATTTGTTATATAACTACCACCATCATCTTCCGGTGGACGCCATGATAATGCGACTGATTCATCAAAAACAGAATCAACTTGTACATTCTGTGGAATACCAGGTACATCTATTCAATAGAAATCATAATGAATTTATATCGAGATAAATCAATAATTATCCTACCTGATACATGAATACGTAATGTAGCTTCATCTTCACCTAAACTATTTGCTAATTTAATTTTATATGGTCCAGTTGTATTTTTATCTGCATTTCGAATAGTTAATGTAATACCTCGATCACTAACATCAATTGAAACATTTTTATCTTTTGTTATATCATTTCCATCTTTTGATAACATTACATTAGGTAATGGACTACCAGTATAAGGAATTTTAATAACAATTGTTTCACCTTTATCGTAATTAAGAACATCATTATATTTGGGTGGTAAACGAAATCTTGGTGGTGCTATGAAATAAAAAAATACACATTTAAAAAGTTTGTTTTTATTTATAGATTTAAACTTACATCGAACATTAACATTACAACGACACATTCTTGAACCACCTTTATTACGTGCTTTAATACTATATTCATCAACATCATCTGGTGTAGCATTATTAATAACCAAAATACATTTATCACCATCACGTGTTATAGTATATTTAGCACCTTGAGAAATTTCTTTAGTACCTTTAAACCTAATTATTTATTAGAAAGAAATAGTTTGATATAACTAATTAACGAAAAGAAACAAACCATTCAACATCAGGTTTAGGTGTTCCAATAACTTCACATTCCAATGTGATTGTTTTACCTTCATTACCTTCAGCATCTTTTAATTTTTTAAGAAATTCTGGTGGAGTAGATGCATTTGGATCTTTAACCTAATAAAATGAAAAATCTTGTTTAGAAAATATTGAAAAACTTCATTTCTATATACTTTAGTTGGTGTAGTTGCATCAGATGGTGCTCCTTTACCAGCTTCATTTTCTGCTGTAACACGAAATTCATAAATATGATCTTCGACTAATGATGGTACTGTAAAATGTGTTGATTGACATGGTGACATATTGACTGGTATCCATTTATCAGTATTTCCTTCACGTTTTTCAATCCAATAACCAGTTATAGGACCACCACCATCAGAAGTTGGTTTCTCCCAGTTAAGTGTGACAGTATTATTTGTCATTCCAGTGATATCTGGTTGTCCTGGTGAACCAGGTGGTTCTATTTAAAATTTAAAAAAAACAAATTTTTAGAAAAAATAAAACTAATCATATATTTAACATACTGAATGGAAGTTTAGCAGTAGTTGGTGCTGTTGAACGTAATGGTTCACTAGTGCCATTTTCATTAATAGCCATAACACGAAAATCATATTCATGTCCATCAAGTAATGATGGAACAGTAAATGTTGTTTCTTTACACGCTTGTGTCACTGGTATCCAAGCATCGGCTCCTTTTGATGTATCACGTCGTTCCACAACATAACCAGTTACTTTACTACCACCATCATCTTTTGGTGGTTTCCATGAAAGTGTTGCACGATCTTTCGATACATTTGATATTTCAAGTGGACCAGTTGGAGGAAGTGGTGGTGCTATTGTAAAAAAAACTTTAATCTCAAGTTTTATGATAGTTTTTAATCATACCAATGATTTTAACTTTCAAAGGAACATTACATGATCCTGAATCATTTGCAACATTAATTGCATATTTACCAGCATCTTCTCGTTCAGTATCTGAATAAGATTAAATATAGAATTTAGAGGAAAACAAATTTAATAGAATACAAACCAGGTATTGTAACAACAATAAAATCATCAAATTCTTGAATACGTACACGATCATCATTAGCTAATGATTGACCATCTTTATTAACTTGAAATTTAAATGGACCTTTTCCAGTAATAGGAATTTTAACTTTTAATGTATCACCCAATGGAACTCGTTGTTCTTCTGGTTCACGTGTAAGTTTAGGTGGTGCTAGAAAAAAAGAGAAAATAGACAAAATTAAATAGTAATGAATTTAAACCCTAATAAAAACATACTTTTAACATGAAAAACAGCTTCACATGTGTCACGTCCAAGTGGATTAACAATTTCACATGAAATCTTTGAATTGCTATCACTATCCCAAGCTTCATTGAATATTAATGTCGATTTCGATTCATTTGTTCTTGTAACAATACGATAACGACCAGATGATGATAATTCTAAACCATTACGAAACCATTTAACTTCAGGTGCTGGATTAGCATCAAATTCAATTGTAAATGTTGCTTCACCATTAAGAGGTGCACTTGTATCTGTTAATTTTTTAACAAATGTTGGTGCTCGTCCATCTAAATATATCATATGTCAATATTTTAATTCAAAAACAAAATATTATATTACTTGGATATTCAGTTATTTTAACTCGACCAGTTGTTGAACTTGGTTCACTTTCACCAGCTTTATTAACTGCTTTAACACGAAATTCAACTTCACCATTTTCAGGTAAATCAGTTATTATAGCATTATTATCAACTGACATATATGGTGATGCTTTAACCCATTGATCAGTACCAGCTGGTCGTTTTTCAACAACATAGCCAGTTATTTTTGAACCACCATCATTTGTTGGTGTCGCCCATGCTAATTCAACATAGTTTTTACCAACTTTTTTCACTTCTGGCATACCAGGTGATGAAGGTGCAACTAGAAACAAAAACAAAAGAGCATATTTTTATTTTTAAATAAATTTTTTACATACCAGTATCAGGTTTAAGTGTAACTGGTCGATCAAGTTTAGTATATTCTCCCCAACCAGCAGCATTTTTAGCTTTAACACGAAATTCGTATGGTTTTCCTGTTGAAAGATTATCAACTGTAAAATCATTTCCTTTAATTGGATAATCATTTGCAATTTCCCATATATCACTATCTGGTTTACGTATTTCAACTTGATAAGCAGTTACTTTTGAGCCACCATCACTTTTAGGTTTATCCCATTTTAATGTAACTGAATTTTCTGTTTGTTTACCAACTTCAACATTAGCTGGACCTTGTGGTGCATCTAAACATAATCGACAGGAAAAGATATTTTTATCGATTCAATTTTGTTTGAATAAAAACTTACCAAAAGGATTTTTTGCAATAATTGGTTTTTCACATTCTAATGGTACACTTTGTCCATAAAGATTTTCAGCCGAAACACGAAATTTATATTCTGAACCTTCATTAAGTCCAGTTACTTCATAAAATGGTGAACGACAGAAACTTGATACTTTTTGCCATTCACCTTTTTTCGTATCAAATTTTTCAATGATATAATTAGTTATTGGTGAACCACCATCAGTCTTGGGTGGTTTCCATGTCAATAAACATGAATCAGGTTTTACATCGGAAATATTTAATGGACCTTCGGGTGTATCTAAAATCCAAATAAAATATTAGAATTTAATGTTCGAAAAAAAGAAACTAACCTGGTTTATCAACAACAATAACTTTCATTTGAACAGTTTCTTGTCCAAGATGATTTTTTAAAGTACATGAATATAAACCAGTATCACCAGCTTTTACTTTTGGTACAATAAGTTCAGCAATACCATCTTTAACAGTTACTTGATTATTTCCATCAGGTTTAATTTCATCGCCATTTTTAGCAAATGTAACTTGTGGTGCAGGTGAACCAACAAATGGTACAGTAATTTTAAGATCTTCACCAGCACGAACAATGATTTCTTTTGGACTAAATGCACTGAAACCAACAGCATGTGGAGCAACATCAGGTGGACGAGCTTGAATTGGTCCTTCAGTTTTAGCTAAAAACAGAATATGAATTAAAAATAATAGCAACAAAAGACAAAGTCAAATATTTACCATATTCGCCTGGACCAGCTCTATTAACGGCAGCAACACGAAATTCGTATTCTTTGCCATCAACAAGAGCAGGAACAGTATATTCAGTACCAGCAGTTGGTTCGCGGTTGACACTAAAATTAAAATTGAATTTTAAACGATAACTGAAATCTAATAAACTATTTCTCTTACGGAATCCATCGATCAGTTCCTTTTTCTTTCTTTTCAATTAAATAACCTCGAACTGGATTTCCACCATCATTTTGTGGTCGTGCCCATTGTAATGTTATTGATTCACTTGTATGTCCTATACATTCAGGTGTACCTGGTGCATCTGGTGGTCTAAATGGCCATTTAGCTTTAACTGCTGTATCAACTACTAATGGTTCTGAAAGACCATTATCATTTTCAGCAGCTACACGAAATTCATAATTTTTTCCATCTTCTAAACCTCTAACATCGCATGTTGTGCCTAATACAGGTGGACCAACTTTTGTCCATTTTTCTGTTCCTGCTTCACGTCGTTCCACAACGTAATGTTTTATATCATTACCACCATCATCTTTCTATAAAACAAGAAAATAAAACAAAATATAATTGAAATTCTTTTTTTTGTCTAAATTTGATTTACTGGTGGTTTCCAATTAAGTGTACATCCTTCAGCAGTTACATTTGTTGCATCAAGTGGACCTTCAGGTTTTGTTGGTGGTGAAAGAACATTAACACGAAATTGTACTTGATTTGTACCTTCACTATTTTTTAATACTAATTTATATATACCAGTATCTCCTCGTTCAGCTTTACGATTAAGTAATGTAACAACATTATCTAATGTCTAAAAGAAACAAAGTTTACTTTTTTCTTCTTTTTGTGTTTCTCTTCTTACTTTAACATTTACACGATCGTCTGGAGCTAATTCTTTATCATCAACAAACCATTGAGCTGTTGCTTTTGGTGTAGCTTTATATGGTATATGTAATTCGAAATCTTTGCCAGCTTTTACTGTTATATCTTTAATACTACCCAAATCAAGAAATGATGGTTTGTCTATATAAGAAAAAAATAAAGAAATTAATGATTAATAAATTATAATGATGTACCTGGTTGATCTTGAACAGTAATTGCATCTGTTGGTCGACTTGGTTCACTAGGACCAATTGCATTAACAGCTCGAATACGAAATGAAACATCTTCACCTTCTTTTAAATTTGGAACAGTATATGAATGTTCACGGCCTTGTACTTCGCCAACTTCAGTCCAATCACGACTAAATAAAAAAATTTAAAATTCTTATTGAAATTTTATTTTCAATTAATTATTTAAACAAACCCATCAGCTGTTTTTTTCTCAATAACATAACCTGTTATTCTAGTACCACCATCATTTGCTGGTTTTTTCCATGAAAGTGTTACTGAATCTTTTGTAATTTTTTCAACTTTTGGTTGATCAGGTGCATCAGCTGCATACATTGGTACTTCAGCTTTTTGTGCTTGTGATGGTTTGGATGGTGTTCCAGGTCCAGCACCATTAACAGCAGCAACACGAAATTCATATGTTTGACCTTCACGTAAACCAGTGGCAGTATACTCTGTACCTTTAGTTGGAAAACTATTGCATAGTACCCAATTATTACTACCCTTTTCACGCATTTCAACATTATAACCAGATATTGGATTTCCACCATCTTTTTTCGGTTTCTCCCATTTAAGTTTAATAAATGTTGAATTATATTCGACTATTTCTGGTGTCTCTGGTGCATCAGGTGCATCTAAAACAACACAAAAACATTCATTCAAAAGAGAAATATTGATTGTTTTTTTTTACCATATGGTGGTTTAACAGTTATAGCAGATGTTGTTTCTAATGGTTCACCAATACCATAAATATTTTCAGCTTTAACTCGAAATTTAAATTTCTTATTTGTTTCTAAATCTTTAATAGTTCCTTTTGGTTGTGTAAATACACCAGGAACTTTTTCCCATCGATCAGAATTTTCTGCACATTTTTCAATAATATAACCTGTAATATCTCCACCGCCATTTTCTTTTGGTGGTTTCCATTGAAGTGAAACACTATCTTTTGTTGTTTCTGTTGTTTCTAATGGGCCTTCAGGTACTCCAGGTTTATCTAATACAATAACATCAATATCACATTCATCTTCACCCGAATCATTTTTCAATTGGATTTTATATTTTCCAGTATCTCCACGTTTAGCTGATGGTTTATGTAATTTAGCATGTATATCATCACTTTCAAGTTGAGTACTAAATGAAAAAAAAATTCAGTTTAAACCGAAAGAAAAAAAATCATTTATAAAACAAACTCTCGAGTTGGTTGAACAGTTTCACCATCTTTTATCCAAGTAATTACTGGTGTAGGTGAGCCATTTATTGGTACATCAATAGTTAGTGGTTCACCAGCTTTGACACGTATTTCTTTTTTGCCAAGCGGACCAAATAAACTACTTAAATCAAATGATGGTTTTTCTAAAACAAAAAAAATTCAGTAAGAATTTCAGCTACAGAAAAAGAAAATATTCAAAGTTAGCATACCTTTTTCTGGACGAGCAGCAATGCCACCAGATGAACTACTTGGTTCACCTGGACCAGCGTCATTAACAGCAGAAACACGATATTCATATTCTTTCATAGCTGTTACATTTTCATCAACAAAGTTTGTTCCCTAGAAGAACAACAAGAACGTATGAAATTAAATAATTTCATATGAAACTTACTTTGTGAAGTTCACCACGATTAATTTTTGTCCATTCTTTCTTGCCTGTTTTGTCTCGACGTTCAACAACATAACCTTTAACTGGATTGCCACCATCATTTCTTGGTGGTGTCCATTTAACTTCAATATGTTTACGATCACGCGATACACATTCTGGTGTACCTGGTGCGCCTGGTTCAGCTATAGAGTTGAAATAAAAAAATTAATTCAAAATAAAAATAAATCAAACTAAAAAAATTTACTAAATGGATTTTTAACAAGAACAGCTTTGTCAGTGACTAATGGTTCAGAAAGACCATTTGCATTTTCAGCCATAACACGAAATTCATATTCATGTCCTTCTTTCAATTTTCCTATTGTTACTTGTGTACCATTAACAGCCTCAGCACAACGTACCCAATCACCACTCTTTTTATCGCGTTTTTCAACAACATAATTTCTATAAAAAATAGTCATTTTTGTCATTAGAGAAAAATCATATTTGAATATCTTACGTGATTTCTTTACCACCAGTATCTGTTGGTGGAAGCCAAGCAAGTGTAACACTTGATTTAGTGACGTCCTTAACTTCTAATGGACCACGTGGCATTGATGGTGGACCAAGAACAATAACTTCACAATCAGCAGTGTCTGATCCAGAATCATTAACTAAACGAATTGTATATCGACCTGTATCGGCTCGAACAGCTTTTGTAATAATAAGTTTAGCTAATTTATCTGTTAGTGTCATTTGTGTACGATCATCAGATTTAACCTCCTTAAATAAAAGAAGTCAAAATTAAATAAATAACAAAAAATCTCATATATATATACATACAGTTGATTCTCGTTGCCAAGTCATAGTTGGTAATGGTTCAGCTGCATATGGAGCTTCTAATGTTATTGTTTGACCTGCTTTAACAGTAACTGATTTAAGATTAACTTTATTTATACGTGGTTTTACTAAATAAAAAAAAGAATGTCTTTGATTGTCTTATTAGAAAAAGAGAGATATATTTCATACAGAAACGTGGTTTAGCAAGAACTACTCTTGATGGTTCACTAGGTTCTGATGGACCAGCTTTATTAACAGCAACAACACGAAATTCATATTCTTTTCCTTCAGATAAACCACCACATGAACCTTTTGTTGAACTACCAGGAATTTCTGCACCCTGAAAAAAACAATAATTTTCGTTTTTACATGAAAATAACAATAACAAATAATCAACCTTTTGCCATTGATCTTTTCCTTTTTCTCGACGTTCAATAACATATTTTTCAACAGGTGCACCACCATCTTTTTCTGGTGCTTGCCATTCAAGATCAACACGATCTTTATCCCAATCAGATACTTCTGGTTTACCAGGTGCACTTGGTTCATCATATGGATTTCTCGCTAATGTTGTACCACTTGTTTCTAATGGTTCACCTTCACCTTCTTTATTAACAGCACGGACACGAAATAAATATTCTTTTCCTGGTGTTAATTTGTTTACACGTAATGATGTATTATCTCCATTAACTTCACCAGCTGGTCCCCAAGTACCACGTTCAACATCTTGTTTTTCAACAATATATCTTTCAATATTTGAACCACCATTATCCAATGGAGGTTTCCATGAAATAACAGCACTTTCTTTCAGTACATCAGACACTTTCATTGGACCTTCAGGTTTACCAGGACGATCTTAATTATTAAAAAAAAATGAGATATTAAATTTTCCTTTATGATCAATTTATAATTAAAATATTCTTACCAAGAACAGTAACCGCAATAGGAATTTTAACTTCTCCTTTAGCATTTTTTAATATTAATTCATATTGACCTGTATCACCCCGTTTTGATTTTTCACTAAAAAGAATTAAATCATATTTTTATAGTAAGAAAAAACATGAAATCATTTTTTTGTCTTACATATTTAATTTACATCGTTTTGCATCGATTGATGTTTGACATGATGAACCATCTCCAGGTTGAACTGGTTTACCATCTTTCAACCAAACCATTGTTGGTGCTGGATAAGCATCATAAGGAATTTCAAGATCAAGTGGTCGTCCAGCTTTAATTGTAACAGATTTACCAAAACGTGTTGCATCAATACGTGGTGGTTTTTCAGCTAAATAATTTTTATTAATGAGTTATTTTGAATATAAAAACTAAAAGATTTTCATACATTCTTTAACAGATATTTTGCAACTTTCTTTCAAATCACCACATTGAAATGAAATTTCTCCAGCATCTTTAAGACCAACACTTTTTAATTTTAATTTATAAACATTTCCTTCAGTAAGGATAACCGTTCTAAATAATAATAAAATAAAGAATCGAATAAAGTATATGATTATATTTTACTTTTGATCTGGATACATGACTTTGCCATCTCTCATCCATTTGCCTCGTGGATCAGGTTTAGATAATGTAACTTCAAGTGTAAGGTCTTCTTCTTCCAATGCATCGATATCTTTTAATCCTTTTTCAATTCGAAGTGCAGCTAAAGAGAAAATATTTTTTTTGAAAATAAAAGTTCAATAAGAAAACAAATAATTATCATACGTTTGATAGATACATCACAGTGTGTTGACATAACACCTGTTTTGCATTCATATCTTCCTTTATCTTCAGTTGGACTTAATTTCTTAATAACCATTTTACGAACTTTTCCATACGATATTATTTCATATCTATCAGGATATAATTCCGGAAGAATTTTCTATGATAAATAAAGAATTAAAAATATATCTTTTTGTTGATAAATAATATTTTACACTTACTTCACCCTCAAAGAACCAATCACATTCGGCATCTTCATCTTGAACACTACATTCAAGTTCAATTTTATCATTTTCATCACCTTCTAATGTTGCAGGTAATTTTGTTTCAAAACGCCATTGTGGTTCTAGTAAAAATATTTTAAAAATATTATTTTAATTTTTCCCCATATTGAATTACCTTCGACATAGACTGAACCAGTAGTTTTAATACCACGTTCATCATCAATTTGACATGTATATTCACCTATAAGAAATCAATAGATAAATAAATAAATTAAATTCGTTTTTCTAACCTTCATCAGCTTTAGTTGTTTTAAATATACGGAAGATACATCGTGTCATATCTTGATGATATTTCATACGTTTATCTTTTTCAGTCTAAATATAAACAAAAAAGAAATCAAATAGTAATACTATATGAGATTGTAATGTACTTTTGTGATATTCCTAAACTTACTCATGAAAAGTTGTTACGAGTTAGATTTTTTTTCAAAGAATTTAGAAATATCTCATATTGAATTTAGTACTGAACAAATACGAATTTCCTCTACAATTGTAATTCGTGAAGTATACACTTACGTCAATAAGAACTCCATTTTTATACCATTTAACAGGTGCATTTGGATCATTAACATGACATTCAAGTATAGTTGGTTTTGTTCGAAATACTTCCATTCTAGCTGGTAATTCTTTATAGAAATCATACAATGGTATAGCAGCTAAAAGAGAAAAAAGACAAAAATTCATATTTTTTTTTTATAATATTATTTTTTATATACATACGTTTTACTTCTAACCATGCAGATGTTTCAACATCATTCACACGACAAAAATATTTTCCTGAATCATCAGGATGTAATTTATAAATAGTTAATTTTTGTCTAGATAAAATATTGATAGAGAGAGAATAAAAAAAAGAGAATTCTTGTAACTCACTTTGCTCCGCTTGAATCAAAATGATATTTTAAACCATGAAAAATTTCAACTTTATTTTTAAGCCTTTAAATAAAAAATATTGAATTTTCTATTACAACAAAATCTAATCTTATTTGAAACCTACCATCGTATACGTGTACTCGGTTTGCAAAACGTACAATTAAATGTAATTTCTCCATCTTCTTCTTTACATTTAATATCTTGTAATGGTTCAACAAATGCTTCTTTTTCCTATTTATGGCAAATATTCAAATGTATTAGATAAGTTCATATCACATGTATATATATATATCATGCTCATGCATTATCAAATCCAAACACATGTATTGACAAACATTCATGCATTCGAATAAATAAAAAACGAATAATGTATATATATATATATAGCGATCTGTGGCCATTCCGAAGCAGTAGTTTAAATATTGACAAATATATATATATAAGTCCATGATGCGTATAAATATGGTTCACCTTTTCTGGTCGTTTAACTTTATGTAAAGTTGGCCAATCAGGTACAACTTCAGCTAATGATGGTCGACGTGTTTTGGAATCTCGTCTAACTTTAAGTAAATTTTCTTGATCAACACGACGAAGTGATGGTCGTCGATCATCCATTATACTTGAACGACGTGAACCAGATCCATTATCATCGCCACCACCCGTCTGAGATAATATAGATATTCATAACAACACATAAAAATCAAAAAAAAATGCATTCTAATTCTGATACTATTTTAAATATCACCACAAGAAATGATTAGGTTCTATTTTACTTTTGGTTGAAAATTTTTCTAACTAAGGTTTTTTAATAAAAAAATTTTATTGATGAATCTATTACCTCTTCTGGTTGATCCATACGAATTTGTGGAGCTAAAATAAAATCGAATAATATTTTTTAAAGAAGAACAAATTCATAGTTAAACAAATCATGCAAAAGCATTGTAATCTATATATCTATTCTATAATATATAACTAATTATTTTTCCTATACTAAATAAATACGTTTTAAATTTATTTGTTCTCTTTCTTCTTCTTCAATTTTTTTCTTTTGTTTATCGCGATGTTTAAGTAATTCACGAAAATCTAATCCATCATCTTTTGCCGCTATATATATATTTAAAAAATAATTGAATATTTTATTCTAATCTAATATATTATTTTTCTTGTATACCTTTAATATAAATATTGAAATCTGCACGAACTTCTCCATGTTCATTTTGTAATGTAATAGCGTAGGGTGACTCATCTGGTTGACGACATGGCGATATTAATAAAGCAGCAATACCTGTTGTTGTATCAACTTCTGTTTTAACCTTAACACCTTCAGCTATTTCAACTTTTCCTTTATACCATGTTATTTTAGGAAACGGATTTCCATCAACAACAACTTCAACAAATGTTGATTGTCCTGTATGTATTTATAATTTTTTTATTTATAAGTAATACTAATCTACGATAACTAAATCTAATTTAATTACCTTCTTTCGCACTAGTATTTTCTGGTTTTTCAATAAAAAAAGGTGCAAGTGGTTCTGTATGTATTTCGAGTGGTTCACGTATTTTACGTTCACGTGGTTTTGGTGCACCTGAGTAATTTCATGCATAGCAATAATAAACATGCTTTTGAAACTTACTTGATTCTCCTTCAGATATAATATTAAGTTTTGATTGTGATACGCGTTTTGATTGCGATACACGTTTTTCTTTATCAGCTGGTTTTGATCGTCGAGGACCTTCATCTTCATAAACAGGTTCTTCAGCTACATATGTATATAGATATTTCGATAAAATAATATTATAATTAAAATTGATTTCTACTTTGAATTGTTGGTACACGGCGATCATCCTCTTCAGCTGCAGCTGCAGGTGGTGTTTCAATTGTAGGTATTGGTGATTCGATCGTAGGTATTGGTGATTCTGGAGTTTTTTGTTGTTCAAGTGCTTGTTTTCGTTGATCTTTTTTACTTGGTTCTTCATCTTTTTTAGGAGCAGTTTTTGGAGCTGGTTTTCGTGTACGTTTTGCTTTACCTTTCTTTTCTAATAAAAAAAAACGAAGATAGTTATGAAGATGAAGATCTATACGCTCAATAAAGGATCACCATAATTAAAAATAGGATTTCTAAAGTCCTCAAAACTAAATCGAAAATAAAAATATCTTGAAAGGTCTGATTATAATGTTCGTAATTAGGAGCAATCTCTGTTGGCAGTCATATATGATTAAATCATTTCTAACGTGGGTAGCACCTTCTTGCTTTCAATGCGGGCTTTCAGATATAAAAAGCTATGAAACCAGGAGGAATCCAAAGATATTCATTATATTTTTTATGAGAATCCATTGGAATCCAAAATGATCCGATTCCAGTCTATCCCCCCTCGGATATATGTCTAGTCAAATGATAAATTTTTTGTTTATGTATATCGATAGCTAATAAAAGACATTATTCATATATATGCACTTCATTAGTGAATCGAGGCATGATGAATATTATTTGTTTATATAAATAGAAAATGTATGTTTATATATTTTTACCTTTGATAGTAACACGAACTGTTTGTGTTGCTTCACCAGCTTCATTCCATGCTTCACACATCCAATCACCACTATCATCAACATAACCATCAGGAATTATTAATTTAGCTATTTTACCATCATATTCTTGTACATAATCCTAGTCAATAAAAACAAAACATATTCCATAATATTATTTCTCTTGAGAATAACAAATGTGCATTGAATAACTCTTTTAGATTTAACAGAAAAACAAAACACGGTTGTTAATATAGATCTCTTGGGCATTGAAATATGTAACTTATATATATACAAACATATATAATAAAACAGTCTCTATTATACTTTTTAAGGTCAAAGATATTATTTCTCATATTTACTTCTACATCTTAACCATTATGTCTTTAACCCATTTATTTAACTGACAAATATATCTATTGCATACATCTGGTATATTCACAGCAGGTTTTAACATGCTATTATATGTCGAAGTAAACTCAAAAATACTGATATTAATAATTCATGCTTTTAGCGATACTTAGACGACGACGACAACAACAGGGAATCAGTAGAGATTACTAACTATTATGTTTTTTTGTTATCTATCATATATATTAGTTAGAAAACTTCAAGAATATTGATGATTTATAGCTTTCATTACTACAATTAATTAGAAAATAGATTGAACTTACAGCTGATGGTTTAATTTCTTTCTTATTAAGAAACCATGTAATTTCAGGTGCTGGTGTACCAGTAACTTTACATTCTACTTGTACTTTATCACCATCATTAGCTGTCTAGAAAATATAAAGACGCAAATATAGAGAAAAAGAAAATAACTAATATATCAACAACATACCACTTCTTTTGGTTTATCAGCAAAAACAGGTGCTGTCATTTTATTACTAGCTGCTTGTGCTGGTTTAGGTTTTTTCTCTTCTTCATCTTTCCTATATATATATATGAGAAATACTTTAAATATCTATTAGCATAAAAATGATTATCCTACGGTGGTGAAGCTTCAGCATCGACTGTTAAATTAACTAATGCTTGAGAATCACCAGCATCATTTTTAGCAAAAATTTTATAAACACCAGTATCAGTTGAAGTAGCACTCTAAATTGCAAGAAAAATAAATTTTGATTTTATATTAAAGTTGAAATCTTACTAATATTTCAAGAATAAATAAATATGTATCATCAGCTTCTTTTGTTTTCGTTATTTTATATTTATTAGCAGTTTCTTTAATTTCGGTTTTTTCTTTTTTCCATGTTACTTTTGGTTCTTGTTTACCTTTACAACGGCATTCAATTTTAATTGATTTTTGTTTAATATCTTTTGTAGTTTTAGGTTTTTCAAATGCCGGAGCTAATTTATCTAATTGTTCTAAATTAGCTTTATCACCTATTGAAAATAAGAAACATTTTTTTAATTTAAATAAGACAGAGAAATTAATTAAATCATATACCAGCAACTTTGATAACAACATTCGCTACAGCTGTACCACATTCATTGGATAATGTACATTTATATACGCCACTATCCGATGAAGCTAAATTCTATACGAAACAAAAAAAATATTTTGTTTGATAATCGAAAACAAAAAGGAATTTTTTTCTTTATACTTTAATATCAAGTGAAATTGTATATTGATTTCCACCTTTTCGCTCAATACGTGTAACAACTTTATCGACATTAAGTAATTCTTTTCCATCTTTAGTCCAATGTAATGATGGACTTGGATCAGCAATAATATCAATTTGAACAGTAGCTGTTTTAGCATCTTGTTTAATTGACGGTTTATTGAGAAATGATGGTGCAATACCTTCAGGTAATCTAATCAAAAGATAAATCAAATCAAATATTTAAACTTCCTTTTTTCTACATACTTGAAATCAATTCCTTCAATATTTAATTGAATATTAGCTACACCATCACCTTTCACATTTTTAGCTGTAACTTTATATGCACCAGAATCTTTTGCAGTTAACTGAGCAATTTCAAGAAAAATTGTATGTGTATTTCCTTCAGATAAAATTCCTTGTTTATATCTTGCTCCCATCGTAATAGGTTTGCCATCAAGTGTCCATGTAAAACTTGGTACGGGTTCAGCTGTACATCGACATTCCAAAAGTACTGATTCTTCAAACATACGTACTTGTGGTGCTTGAGTGAATGTTGGTCGACCACTACTACCTTGTTCTTGATCTAAAAATATTTTTCGTTTATAAAGAAAAATGGTCTTTTGTTGGTCTAGTACGTACTATCAAGATTTAATTGAATATGTGCATTACTTTCACCTAATTTATTTTTTGCTGAAATTTTATATTTTCCAGCATCAGATGCATTAACATCATCAATTTCAAGACAAGCAACATAAGCATTATTTGGTAATGGATCACAATAGATTAAATAACGACCTGAATCTTGTATGGCAACATCATCACGTGACCAGAATAAATCAGGTTTAGGATCAGCTGCTATTTTACATTCAAATATTAAGCGTTTACCATCATTTTCCTGTTTTATAATTGGCTTTTGAATAAATGTTGGTGCAGTACCTTCTTCCGAACTAGAATTAGAAAATTAAAATTTTTCGAAAACAAAAAGTTTTTGTTTTTGTTAGTTCTAACCTGGCAGCTGGTGCAGCAGCAGCATCATCTTCATTTGAAAAATTCAAGTTAACATTAGCTGTTATTTCACCAGCTTTATTATTAACGACAATTTTATATGTTCCGGCATCATTTGGACCAAGCTCAGTAATTTCAAGTGTAACATCATAATTATTTCCAGTTGCAACTTTAATTGTTTGTTTATGTTTTGTAGATGTAGTTGAAAGTTTAGCCTCATTTTGAAACCAAGTCACATCGGGCTTGGGTGTTCCTTGTACTTGACATTCGAGATAGAGACGGGTAGAATCATCGGGTGATTGTCGAATAGCTGGCGGCTTAGTAAATTTAGGTGCACTAGCTGCCATTCGTTTTTCGTCAATCGATCGATTTTGCTAACTATTTATCTATCTTAAAAAATAAAATCAAAAAAAAAAAAGAAGAAAAGAAAAGATATTATCCATTCCATTTGCAGTTATGTCTATGTCTATATACAGAAAAGTATCAAAGAAATAATCATAAAAAGGATTATGGAGGGTCGACGACAAGCCAAGACTCAAGAGAAAAAAAAAAGAAAGAAAAAGAACAAGACGAAGATATTCATGTACTATTGTGTGCGGTAAAAAATATGTCCATTCCTGTATATGCTATATAAATTGCTGCTGATCGTCTAGCATTTCCAATATATCACACAGATGGAGAAAAGGAAAAGAAGAAAAATATAGTTTGTTAGTACAATCCAATACCGAGAAGCAAAATGATGACAAAAGTTCTTTTTTTTCCTCCTTCTTTCTTCTGTACATGATATCTGTTGCATTCTGACTTATGGCTTGTTTTTCTCTTCGGTTACTTTTCTAGAAAAAGAATAGAAGAACATTGTCTATTGATGGATAATTGTAAGGCAACAGCGGTAAACAACTAAAATATATGCATGTAACGATCGGTAGGATAGTAAGAAAAAAAGGCCAAAGAAAAGAAAAGAAATGAAAGGTTCTTCTTCAATGAAGAGAACAACTATAAAAAGACAATTGACAAGATAACAACAACAACAACAACAACAACAACTACGAGAAAGGGCCAACGCAGCATCACGCCCATTCCTAACGACAGGAAAATGAGAGACATAAGATATGAAAGCATATTGCAATCGTTCGATATGGACAGAAAACGAGCTAAGAAGACAAGTAAATGTATTGAGATAAGCCATCCAATATGATCGACAACCACAATAGTGATAGAGTAAAAAGAATGCTAATCGTCCCTCGATATACAGAATCATAACTAAACGAATACATTAATTGTAATGATGATGATGATGATGAACACTATCGATATATGTTTTTTGTTTAATTTCAAAATAGAGTTGTTTTTTTTGAAAATAAAGAACTTCATAATATACATACCAATTTTTTCAAATAAAAACTGTATATCTAATTCTTATTTTCAGCATGAATAACTACATGTAATAACAAGCTTTATTCTAAAAAGGTCATTAGACTGATGTAAAAAACATCCTAATATAACAATGAAACTCCCATTTATATTTTTTTTCTTGTCATAAATAACAAGATGTAGATCTTTTTCTCGATAAAAGCAACAAATAAAAATACACACATCATCTACTGAATGTTTTTTCGCCACACGTATTCTACAAATGGAAGAGTCTACGACTGGTGCTGATAATCTTATAAGTATATGTAGAAAGACGACTGCATAATATAACGTTGTCTTTAGCTATATAACGATGAAGACATCATGACAATATCGGCAATGGATAGGAAATGTCAGTTTTTATCCAGAATAGAAAAAAAAAGAGAAAAGAAAACAACAAATAACAATTTCATATGTGATGAATCTATGAATGCTATTTATATGTTGTTTATCCCGCAATTGAGACTGCTAACGTAATGATGTTGAAGAATAAAAGAAGGTTTTTGTCTAGAAGAAGAAAAAGATCAGATTTGCATGGCAATCTATTAAGACAAACAAGAACAGAAGATCATAATCGTTCTAATAAATATATATATATATACATACTATATAAAAGAAAATACTCTTAAGATCACCTACACCTACGTTTTTATAGGGCCTTTAGTATATGGAATTTTTTTTATATATTAAGAAATATTGATATTAATGTACATTGACCTTCTGGAGTTAATCTTCGAGCTTTTCTTTTTTTTTTTCTATTGTGGGTTGTTATCGTTGACAGACTACATGAATTCTATGTGCAAATGATAGTTGTACTTATTAAGTAATCGATCACCCAAACACGAGAATGTCGTGTAAAAACAACAACAAATTTATTTCTTAACTAAACTGTATTTATACTTCGTTACATATTGTCAAGAACGTATGACCAGATGATAGTTCTCTCTCTCGAAGAAAAATGAAATTTGTATACAGTTGAAGTATATAATATAATCGTCAATAATAATAATAGAAATGGATTATTAACGATGAAATAATAAACAAACGAACGTATAAATTGATCATATTCATAATCTATTCACTGAATGATTAAACTTATGTAATACAAATAATGTATTTTTCTTCTAGTCACAGTAATCTCACTCTAAGTTCATTGATATTAATCTGACGTACAGATAATAATTTCTTGATTAATGACAGATTGATATTAGATGAAGAGCAGATAATACAGTTAAGTTTTATTGAATGTTCTGAATAGAAAGATTTTCGTCTAATGACAATAGTACTATAGATTATTATTCCAAATGAATAAATATTGTTTTAAGCATTAGATATCTTTATCATATTTAATGTATTTATAGTTCAATTTTTATTTGAAAATTTTCCTACATAGGATATATATTTATTTTTCTAAAGAAAAAAAAATCAAACTAGAAACGTTTTAAAGCAATCACAGTTTCATAAATAGTTTTATTATAAAATTTTCCTTCACGATTATTGACTAAATGTGATAACCAACGATCTTTAAGACTTAATTTATGAAAAACACCAACACCTTTTAATCCTGTTTGTGCTGATACATTTTCTAATGGAACAGTAAATTTTCGTGCATTAGGCCATAATGCATAAGTAACAACACCAATAGACGATCCATCCTTGAGTAGATAAAGGCGACGTATACATCTAGCTGGATAGATTATACAAGCACCAAATATAGCACCGCCTAAAATGACAATCGATATAAAGGAAATGTTTTTCTTATTTAGCTTTATAGTCATAAGTCAATATTCGAAAGTTTTTTTTTACACAGATTATCAAATCTTACGTTGAGTGAAAAGACTAAATACGAACAACACTTTTTATTATGTATGTTTGTTGGCAATGGTACAATATTTTCAAATATAAATAAAGTAATTCCTGTAAGTTCTTTTAAAATCAATATTGTTATAAACTAATACCAGTACTACAATTGTATCTCTTAGTAGTGATATTTGATGCTGTCAACTTACGCTAAATATTCTTGCATGAGATACTATTAAAATCTAGCATAACTCTCAAGTACATTGTTATAAGAAAAATACAGGAAAGTAAGTACGTCAGTAATCGTTATCGATTTTACTTCTGCAAGATACTATCAAGCATTGGTAAATAAGAGTTTTTTGCTTGATTAAATTTACTATATTCACAGCGTAGAAATGATTTTGTAGTCTTATATATAAAAACAACATGATATATTTTGAATAGTTTTAATTCAAAGTTCATCAAACCTTATATCTAGATTAATTGAAACTACTGATGATGAATTTACTATTGAGATTCTCCTGAAATATTAACAAATTTTGTCTATCAGTATTAATTTGATTTAGATATCTAACTTCTACTACGATTATTCTGAACAACTCCAATTTTACAATAAAATGGCATAAGCGAGAAAAGAAGTATTTTTAAATATACGTATGTTTCCTAATAATTACGAAATTTTGATTTGTTAGGGCAAGCGAAATGTTCTGAGATAGTTACCGTATCATATATTCTTTACTTGTGAAAAACTAAGCATATCTAGATCAATCCTTACTGGAGCATAACTATATTAAGTTAAATATTTCAGTAAAAGATCGAACTCTATTCTGTTTAAATGTATAGGGTCATTTTTTTTCAAACGTAGAACTGCTATAGATCCATGTCAATCACTATCGTAATTCAAGGAATGTTTAATCTGATATTGAAATCATTTTTTTGTCTTCTAGAGAAACTTACTAAGTAATACAATAATAGCATTCGTTGTGTATCGAAATTTCTTTGTAGGTACAATCGTTGCTGCACGATCAAGTAATGTTGATTCTGATGTTAAATTTTCTTGTTTAGCAGTAACTGTACCAAACAAATAAAAACTCCAATAAGCAATTAGATCAAATGCAATAAATTGAATAAAACCAAGAACACCTAATACTGGTAAAATTCGATCTTTATATTCAAAAACAAGTACGTTATTCGAAAGAGATTTTTGAATATTTGAAAAAGCTGAAGTTGTTGTCGATGTTGTTGTTGTTTCATTCCTAATTATCGGTTTTACTAGATTATTATATCCCATACGACGCCATGTCGGACAAAGTAGACAACGAAGTAAAATCATTCTTATGTCTACAAGTTAAAATATTCGAATTATTTTATTTAGTTATTTATTTATTTATTTTTTCAAACAACAATATACACAATATAAATTTAATATTATGTCTCAAATACAAGCATAAATAACGCATAGCTATCTACCAGTTCAACTGGTAGACAACTAAATAAAATAATTAATCATTTGTTTTTTGTTTTGACGTTAAATGCAAGCTGGCATATATATATATATCTGAATGATCTCATTCATTAAGAACTAAACATACAGAAAAAGAAAAAGCACATACAAACAGTAAAAGATTATTAAAGATGACTAGAATAATTAATAGAAAAACAAAAAAAAATTCTTTCCTTCATTAACAAGGACATAAAACTTTAAGAATATAATTTGTTAATAATTCCGGTACTTGAGGACTATCTTCATTAATTGCTTGAAGAACTAAAATATAACAAAAATAAAAATAATTTATATTATATTGATTTAACTAACTTTTATTTAAATTTTGTAAATGTTCAACAGATAAATATGATGGATGTTTAGGATCAAATGGAATAACTGTTGTTAAATACTAAAATAAAATAAATTTTATAGTAAAACTATTATTAGTTATTAGTTGTCAAGGATTATATTTCAATGAAAAGACAATCTTATTATAGATCATTATTTATATCATATTGATAGGAAAAGAATAAGAAGAAGAAGAAGAGCTTTTAGGGGAAGATGTTTTCATCAATTCTATTACTTAGCATATCTTGTTACAGTCAAAGTCTGACATATGTTGTTTATATGACTGTCATGGTAGCCATTTCGTATAGTTGATGTATATATTAAGAGACAGTATTATGATTTAATGCAAATATGTTTTTTCTAACATCTTGTTAGCAGACTAGAGCAAATGAAGATTAAAGAAGGAAACTCGTCTGATCTTATTCAATTTTAGTCTTTTTATTATTTCCGATGAGAAAGAATTGTTAGATAATTAAAACATTCTTTTCAATCAATATGACCTCTTTTTTTTCCCCCCTACATTCTAACCATTCTAATCTAATTAACAACAAAGCTAGACAGTCATAGTCTAGAATAGGAAAGAAAAAGTTTGCTTAGCAGTCCATCTCGATGATAATAATAAATATTCATAGAACACACATCCACACTTCATTTGTCGCTAGAGAAGAAGAAGAATTCCCTATACACATAGCGAGACTAATAACATATTGCTCTCATACGCTCATATTAATCGTATCTTTCAGTGCAATAATATATTAATGTTTTCCGATGATAAGAAGAAAAAAAATAAAATAAAAATTTACAGTTCCCGGTTCGATATAATTGCTATTCCCAAATAGAGAACGACGTTTTTGACGCTTTTCATTTTGATAATGTCGACGTTTGTTCTAAGAAAAAATAGTTTTTTGCATATTAAATAAATATAATTTTCGATTATCTTACTTGAATACTAAGTACAAGTGAAATAAATGTATTTTTACTTTCTTTTTCATCTTCAAGATCATCTCGTAAAGCTAATTCTTGTACAAGTATACTTGATAAATCTTTAATAGATGTATTTAATTCTTCATATAATTCATTTAAATTATAAATTGATTGATTTTTTAATTGAAATTCATTATTATTATTTATACGTGATGTATGTAAATCAAGTATATCATCACAATAACCTGAATCGGGTGTCATATCTTGTAACATAAAATCAATTTCACTAATTACTTGTTCAGCTGTAAGAAAAGGTTCATGAAGAAAATTATTTGATGAAACAATAACTGAGTGCATATCTAATTGTTCACGTAATTCTTCTTCTTCATCTTCATTCAAATCATCAATTGATTGAATTTCATCTTGAGAAGAAATTTTTTCACAAATACTATTCATCGCTATTTGACAATTTTGAGATATATGAGGTAATTTTAAATCATTACGTAAAGATGTACGAAGATTTTCAATTAATTCTGACCAAGTACTAATTATAGAGCAAAAAAAAATAAATCATATGAAATATACTAAAATGAAATTAACAAACTTTGATGTAGTGATAAGATCGGTTTTTGATTTATTCATAGATTCATCTTCTTCTTCTTCGGATATATTTAATTGTTGTTCTGGAAAACAAGCATGGATTGTATTATCAAATGATTTAACAAGATCTTCGAGTGAAAGTGCTTTGAATGAATGTCCTGTTAAAAGAAGATAAAAATATTCGAAAAAGATCTTTTTTTGTCTTCTACTCACCAATAGTTGGTTCAGTGGGAGTATTTGAAGATGTTGTTTGATCATCCATCATATCTCCGTCGTCGTCGTCAAAATCATCAATATTATTTGAATGAGAAAATTTCACTAGAGGTGCACATGGATTATCATATGAAACTTGTTTTTCTGTTATTCCAATCGACATATTCCAAAAGAAGATGTAGAATGGAATAAGGCGGATTAATTTAGCTTAGTTTTGTTTGTTTTCTATTACATTGATAATGTGCATTCTATCTATATATCTATTCTTCATTCATTTCTTTTTCATCATTATTTTATAACCAATTATTATAAAGAATTTATTTTTATAGTATTATTTAAAAGATTATATGTAATTCATAAAATCTTCTTGAGAATTTCTAGAAAATTTATTTGAGAAATATAAATTAGAGGACCAATGACTATTATTATGGCAGACAAATCACCAATCAAATGAGCTATATGTTGCTACGGATGAGTCATCGATCATTTGATTTTATACAGACACATGGAAAAATTGATATGTTTTATTTTTCTGCTATTTCCCATTGTTCAGTCGTATCTAGTTGGGTGTTATTATGATTATAATCAACCATTAGTCTTACCTGAACAATTACCTACTGGTATATGTACACATGTTTTACTTATTGGTGCAATTTTCGTTAGGAATCTTGAACTAAGTGTTATTGAGCATCCTTACAATGGTTTTATTGCTCTTGAAAGTATGCGAGATTATCGTACACGTGATGGAAATAAATTAAAATTGATTCCATCAATTCTTGGTGATGATGCTGAATGGAAATCAGCTTTAAAAGATTCTGATTCACAAATGACATTCATTTCATCGCTTATTAATTTTGCTAAAATTCAAGTAATTTATAAATTTTTATTATTTCTAATTCATATTTTTTTCAATTCAATAGAATCTTGATGGGTTTGATTTTGATTGGGAATATCCATGTGGTGAATATAAATCAATTTATACTAGTTTTATTGAAAAACTTCGTATAGCTGTTGATGAAGTATTTCATAATGAATTTCTTTTAACTACAGCTGTTGGAGCAGGTAAAAATACTATTGATAATTGTTATGAAATTGAAAAATTAAGTCAAGTACTTGATCTTATTCATCTAATGACTTATGATTATCATAGTAAGTTATCATTTAAATTAAAATAGACAAATTCATTCTCATGTATTTCTTTAAGGTATTTATGATAAACAAACTGGTTATAGTTCACCAATTTACCCGAAAAATGTTGAAGTAGGCGATGCTCGATATTATAATACAGAATGGAGTGCTGCTTATCTTGTTGAACAAGGTGTACCACGAAATAAAATTCTTATAGGACTCGAAGGACTTGGTCATACATTTCAATTGAATAATAGTAATATTCATGATTTCGCAGCACCTGTTATTGGTCCTGGTTATGGTGGTGGATGGATGACATTTATTGAATTTTGTTTACTTGTTAGAACTGCTGGATCACATTGGGATGATGAAGCAAAAGTTAATTATACATATTATAAAGATCAATGGACGAATGTTGGTGATGTACGAGCAGCAGAAGAAAAAGCTTTGTTTATTAAAGCAAATGGTTATGGAGGTGCATTTACTTTTGTAAGTTGAAGAAAAAAAATTATTCGAAAATAAAGAATTTTATATTTAGGGTCTTCATCTTGATGATTCAGCAGATATTTGTCAATACGGAGAAACATTTCCAATTCATCGTACAATTGCACGATATTTACAATAACTGTGATATATTATGTAAAATTTTTTGTTTTTGTGATAAATATAATAATAAAACTATGATTGTGATAGAAATGTACAAGATAAAATATTTTAGTTGTATTCTTTTCTTATATCTTAGTAGATCAATTATGTCATCAAGATTTGGTTATATATGCATTTTATTTTATTTTTTAACTTTATACATAATTATAACTGATAGTCGATCAATTAATGAACAAGATTCTATTGATAATCATGAAGTTGCTCTAACAATTGCCAATTATCAGCATCGTTTTGAACATTCAATAAATTTAAAACAACTTCATTGGACACTTAAACATCGATATAATAAAGCTTATTGTGAATTTTGTGATTTAGTTGTACCTGTGGTAGAATATTTTTGATTTAGTTTAAATTTATTCTTCAAAATTTCATCTATTTTCATTAGATTCGTTTACTTATTGAAGCAAATCAAACTGCTCATATTGAAAATATTGTTATGGGATTTTGTCGAGAATTTAAATTAATTGATCTTGATGTTTGTATTGGTGCTGTACATGAATATCGAGTAAAGAAAAGTTCTTAACAAAAAAAAATATATATTTATTTTAAATAGGATGCTGTCATTGCAGTTATATCTTTATCGAGTTATAGTAATAAACAACTTTGTCAATTAGTATTTAAATGCTATAAACAAATTGATTATCCAATTATAACATGGAATGTTACATTTCCTGATAAACCAAAACCATTACCACAACCTCCGCAACCACCACAAGTAAATTACCAATAGGCATTATATCGTTTAGCAATAAGTTTAATAACATTATGTTCACTATCGAGTAATTTAGTTGTATGTGATACATAACGCCATGTATAAGTTAGTTTTTCATTTGATGATGGATCAGGAAAAAGTTGATTAAGATCGATATGTTGATTTGATGATATATTTTTATTGATATTTGTTTGGACATAACAACAAATAGATGTTTCAAGCCATGCATTATCTGTATTTTTTGAATCATCTATTTGTAAAAGAATTCTTATCGAAATAATATTAATCTTTTATTTTACCAATATAAGCAGTACTAACAAATGTTAAATGATCAATAATTTCATTGATTTTTTCATCATGAATATTATCAAAATTATTCCATGTTTGATATATATTATTAAGAAATGTTGCAAGCGTTTTACTAATGGCATTCATATTAGTACCTGTTGTCGATGTAGATGGTAGATGATCATAATAATTATCGTCTGATGTTTTCATAATATATTTAAATACTTCTTTTCCGGATTTTATTTCATTCGTACCACACATTATGACAAGATGAGTTAGATAATTTACTGCCCATCGATTTAATAGTCCTCGTCCACGTAAACCTGTTCGACCAAGAGGATTTAATGGATAACCTTTATTATCAATTCTATAAGAACCAACTGGACTGGCTGTACGTCGATCAACATTATATTTTGTATCAAAAGTATTCCACATAAAATTTGATAATAATTTTTCGGGATCTGTATCATTAGTATTAACAAGTAGTGATGAATGTGTATAATATGGTGGATTATAACTTTAAAAACAATGTGAAAATTTAACAAATTTTTTTACCTAACAATTAGAGTTTGTTGTTTTAGAACTCCGAAGAAAGAGCTAGCGAACTTCTCAAAAAAGCGACACACCCTTTTTAGAATAATTAAAAACGAATAATATTACTCTGGTAGATTCACAGTCCATGGAACTTGATCATCATTTATTTGTTGACGTGAAATAGATGTTCCTGGATAAACTCCTTTTCGACAAAATATATGAATAGGTAGAAGAGTTTGTTCAATCGATGAATGATTCTTTAGAATTTTATTCTAATGACATAACAAAGAGAGAGAGAAGATTGAAATATTAAATTATTGAATAGTACTTGTTGTTGATGACGATGTTGTCCACATGTATTAGCAATAATAGTTTGATATGCAGATAGAAATTTTTCATTATCAAAAAGAAATTTTTCATCTAATGTTAATTTTGGTTGCCAATGTTTAATTCTTTTCTTTTTTGGTTTTAAATTTAATAATTGTTTACATAGATCAATCTGATCTTTTTTTCTATGATTCATTTAATGTTATAGCATAATAGATTAACATAGAAAACATGAAATTAAAGAAAAAAAAACAACAATATTGATACTATTAAGCGCTTTATATATTTTATTTTAGCCTGGATCACCTATATTTACTGTTTTGCATTTATCTGATATTCATGTTGATTTTTCTTATACACCTGGATCACAAGTTGATTGTTTACAACCATTATGTTGTCGAAATGGTCAACCAGGTATGTATCTCGATGATAGTATAAACTTTTGCAATGATTATCTGCCTATTTAGCTCCAGGACAACCAGGTGCTGGATTTTGGTAAGAACATTTTTCTTTAATATTATCAAATATTTTATTAATTTAGGGGTGATTTACATAATTGTGATATTCCTTATTGGACAGCAGAAGTTATACTTCAATATGCTTCAGAATTAGAAAAAGTATTAATAAACACAAAAAAAATAATAATACAAATTTTCTTGATTTAGGTAGATTTTGTTTATTACACTGGTGATATACCATCACATAATATTTGGAATCAATCTCGAGAAGAACAACTCTATTCATTAAATACAATCAATCAATTATTAGCTAGAACTTTTCCTAACACAACATTCTATTCAGCTGTTGGTAATCATGAAGCAGGTAAGAGATTATTTATGAGATAAATATATGAATTTAAAAGTTTTTGAATTACATAGCTCCGTGCAATCTTTTTCCTACGCCTAATGTTCGTTCAGATAATATAACATGGTTATATCAAGCATTAGCTGATAGTTGGATTGAACTTGGTTTACCAGTTGATACACATGAAAGTATCGAACGTGGAGGTTTTTATACAACAACAATACAACCAGGATTACGATTAATTTCATTAAATATGAATTATTGTTCTTCGGAAAATTTTTGGTTATTTATTAATTCAACTGATCCGTTAAATCAACTTCAATGGGTATAATTTATATAGATTAAAAATGAATCGAACAAGATAATTGTTTTTTGTTATTGTAGATGATTGAATGGTTACAATATGCAGAAGATCATGGAGAAAAAGTACATATTATTGGACATCTTGCACCGAATAAATGTTTAGCATCATTTAGTTGGAATTTTCATACAATTGTTAATCGGTAAGAATTTGATATGAAGTTGTTTGATTTAAAAAATCTTTTGATTTCTTAGATATGAAAATACAATTGCTGGACAATTTTATGGACATACACATAATGATGAATTTATTATAAATTATGATGAAATCGATCGTCAACGTCCTGTATCAATGGTATGTTGTTTTGTAATTTCTTTTAATATAAATTTTTGAAATTATTCCTTGAAGGCTTATATAACACCATCATTAACAACTTTTTCTAATCTGAATCCTGGTTATCGTGTATATAAAATCGATGGTAATTATCCAGGAAGTTCTTATTGGGTACTTGATCATCGAACAGTAATTATGAATTTAACAGCAACAAATCTATATAATAGAACAATTTTTGTTGATGAATATGATATTCGATATGCATATGAAATGGAAAATTTATTTCCAAATGATTGGCATAATTTAATTCAAAGATTAAAAAATGATATTGATGGTCCATTAATGAGTTTAGTATATCAATATTATACAAAATCATATGCAAATGGAAATGAATGTGATCATAGTTGTCGTCGAGGACTTTTATGTGATTTTGTAACAGCTCGATCAGAAGATCCTCATTCATGCGATGCAATTCCTAATTAATTTATTTTTCATTATAATACTGTTACCTAAAATCTTTCATGAGATAATATATTTATACAGCCAAGCTGTAATTTATTTTTCCTTCTATTTAATCTGAATTAAAAGATCATATGTACAACAAATAAAAAGAAATTATTGTTATAATTATTCTCATTTCATATATATTTTTTCACAAGTCCTCATAACATTCAACTTAAAATGAAATTATAATGTTGACTCTAAAACGAATATGAGAATTATTATGAATTAAACTGATTGAGCTTTACCCAATCAATAGCATAACTTTTTTCAAATAGTATGCAAAAGAAAATGAGTGATAACGATATATGCTATTGTAGTATTTATTAATTTGCTAAAAATCATTATTATTACAATCTTGTATCTTAAGGATTCCTATATCGAATACTAAAAAGTTAGAACTTACTTCTTATATCAAGGACATGTTTTTGTGGTTGAATCAGGCCATTTGAAGATAAGATAAATTATTATAAAAAATGTTTTCTTATCTTATTCGTTATTTTTCATTTTCACTATGGAGGTAACAAGTCGTTTACTTGTTGTGTTGTGTTTCGCAACTATTTATATAACTACAATTGAAACACGTTCAATTCTGCCAGATAGTACTGATTTGCTATTGAATAATTCACCACAAGATGAGGAAGGAAAGTTAATAGACAATAATGTTAATAGTTATCGACATCGTCTTGAGCATTCAACTGATATTCAAACACTTCGTTGGGCTCTTAGAAAATTAAATGCTGATGAATTATGTGAATTTTGTGATATTATGGTTCCAGTAGTATGTTGATTCATTTCACTTTATATATTCTATCATATATATATATATATATTAGATTCGAATACTTATTGCAACTAATCAAACAGAACATTTCGATTCAGTACTTATGTTTGTATGTAATGAATATAAAAAAATTGATGTAGATGTTTGTGTTGGTGCTGTTCATTTATATAAAGTAATGAATTTGATTTTTGGTTTATAATTCATATTCATATATTGTTATTATCGAATAGAATTCAGTTCTAGAAATCATTGCAATGTCACCTCTTAATAACAAAGGTTTATGCGCATTAGCATTTAAATGTGAATCACAATTTGATTTTCCACTTTTAAAATGGAATGTTACTTTGCCTAATAAACCAAAACCAACACCACGACCACCACAACCACCAACAGTAAAAATTTAATAGGAATAATATAGTAATAATTATACTATTGATTTTTATTTTAGGCAGGATCACCAACATTGACTGTTCTTCATCTATCAGATATTCATGTTGATTTTGCTTATAAACCAGGTTCAATTGCCGATTGTCCTGATCCATTATGTTGTCGAGCAGGTCAACCAAGTAAGTTTATAGTATACAATAGAAATCTTAAATATAATTTCATTTCCACAGTTGCCAATCAAACAGGTGCTGGTTTCTGGTAAGATTATTTAATGCTGAAAGTAATCTATTTTTATTATTCAAGGGGTGATTTTCGAAATTGTGATATTCCATTTTGGACTGTTGAAGCTTTACTAAAACGTATTGTTGAAGTTGAAAAAGTAAATTATTATTTTATAAAACTGATATTCCTATATGATTCTGTTTTTTTTTTAAATAGATTGATTTTATTTATTATACTGGTGATTTACCACCACATAATGTTTGGAATCAATCTCGAGATGAACAACTCTATTCAATAAATACTATTAATCAATTGTTAGTTACACTTTTCCCAAATAAAACATTCTATTCAGCTGTTGGTAATCATGAAGCAGGTATATAAGTATTTGTTTACACATTATTTTCTCTTAAAAAAGGTTTCTTTTTAATATCAAGCACCATGCAATATGTTTCCAACACCAAGTGTACGAACAGATAATATAACATGGTTATATCAATCATTAGCAGATAATTGGATTAAACTTGGTTTACCAGCTGATACACGAGATAGTATCGTACGTGGTGCTTTTTATACAGTAATAGTACGACCAGGATTACGATTAATTTCATTAAATATGAATTATTGTGCTGAAGATAATTTTTGGTTATTTATTAATTCAACTGATCCATTAAATCAACTTCAATGGGTAAAATTTTGATTGACTAAAACTAAATAGAACAGGAGGATAATTGTGTTTTTTTTGTAGATGGTTGATTGGTTACAATATGCGGAAGATCATGGAGAAAAAGTACATATTATTGGACATCATCCACCAAGTTCATGTTTAGCAGCATTTAGTTGGAATTATTACAAAGTTGTTAATCGGTAAATAAGATATAATATTTCTATGATAATAATAAATATTTGTGATTTATATTAGATATGAAAATACTATAGCTGGTCAATTTTTTGGACATGTTCATTCCGATGAATTTACCGTATTTTATGATGAAATCGATCAGAAACGTGCAGTCTCAGTGGTAAAAATAAATTTCATTGATCATAAATTATGTTTACCTCGTTTTTTTCTCTTTAGGCTTATATTGGTCCATCAGTAACTACTTTTTCAAATCTTAATCCAGGCTATCGTATTTTTACAATAGATGGTGATTATTCTAATAGTTCATATTGGGCACTTGATCATCGTACAGTAATTATGAATTTAACAGAAACAAATATTCAAAATACAACAATTTTTCATGAAGAATACAATGCACGAAATGCTTATGAAATGAAAAATTTATTTCCAAATGATTGGAGTGAATTTCTTGAACGATTACAAAATAATATTGATGGTCCATTAATGAAATTAGTAGTTCAAAATCATAGAAAGAGTGTAGCTTATGAATGTAATCATAACTGTCGTCGAGCACTCTTATGCAAATTAAAATCTGCTAGATCCGAAGATCCTCATGCATGTGATTCAATTCCACCTTTCTAATTAATAATCGTTTCAACTCTATAAATGTGTACTTTTTATTTATTTAAATAAAAATAAAATATACATATTTTAAATATTCTCATTAAGAATATCTTTCATATTGCAATACGATATAGAATATTAAACTGAATCCTGTACATGTAGCCAATATATTCCATAATAAAGTGATATATGACCATAGATGTGCTTTGAAAGTATTATCAGCTTCTTTATACATTGTCGTACGAAAAGAAAGAATAATAGCAATAAAACCCATAATGAAAAAGCCAAATATGACATTGAAAAACGACCATAAATACCATTCATATATAATTTCACTTGTTTTATGTTTTTCTATAGTACTTGGATTATCAGTATCGATCAACATTAAATCTATACCTGACATTACAGCAACAATATAATAATTAATGATATATAAAGAAATCTGATAAAAACGACTATTAATTTTCTGTTCTGTACTTAGTCATAAACATAGAGGCGGTAAAGAAATATGACAATCTAAGATCTTAAACTCATACACATTTTTCAATTAATAATTTAGTATATAAGAGACGAAGAAAACAAGGTTCCATAGAGTACATCATTTAATAAGAATAGAAAATCATGAACCAGATCTCTCAATTTACATAACAAAAAGTTCAAATATCATAAAAATTATGCTGAATTAGTTTCATTATCTCTTTTGTATCTCTAAATGTCAATATGATCTTGATGATGATAGGTGATTATTAGTAATGTCATTTAATGAAATCTATCATCATTAGATTTATAGTCGATTCAGTTTTTTTGTTTGATATCGTTAATGTTCATCATACAATATATAATTTAACAATAAGTTATAAATATTTTGTTTTATTACTCTTAATACAAATGGTTTCTTTTCTTTATCTTTGTTATCCACCATGTAGAAAATAAAACTTAATGTCAATAACATGATAGAGTCAAAACAAAAACAATCATTCATACATAGATAATACAGATACAATGACACTTAAATAATAGAAGACAAAAAGAAAGAGATTCTTCTTTTTTTTTATATTCCAATTAACGAAGTTTATTTGGTAGATTAAATGAAAATTTTGGTTCGTCTTTTGTTAATTGAAGATATTCTTTTGATGATGTTTCACGACGTGTCCAATGTAAAACAATTTCTTGATCCGATGGACAAGATTTAACGAAAGCATCAAGTTCATAAGCAGAACCTAGATTTCACAAAAAAACAAAAAGAATAGTAAGAAAAATCTAGATTTTAATATATACCGAGATAAGCCCATAGAGCTGAAAATTCAGTTGGAATCGTAAAGTTTAGTATATATTCACCAGCAACACGAATATGTTGTAATTTTGGCCATAACGAACAATCAAGACCTGTAATTTGATTCGAAGATATATATTTTGTATTTCTTGTACGAAGAAAACTATTAATTTTTTCTAATTCATCCAAAAGTATTCTTGGATTATTGTGAACATCTTTTATTAAATATGTAAAACGTGTGAATACATTTGATTGTATTTTGAATGCTTCAGGATCTTGTGTTGCTAATTTATAATTTGGAAATGATGAATCAAGATAATCTTCAATATCATCAATATCATTATAAGTTGTATCACCATGAATAAGTGCTGGTAATTTTTTTGAGATTTCTTTAAATTCTTTCGGTGGATTTTTACAATTTATTGTTATTACATCAAAACTAAAATCATTATCTGCTTCACGCTTAATTAATAATTTAAGAAAGATATCTTGACAGAATGGACATGCACCTTTTGTTCGACCATCTCTACCAGCTAATATAGAAAAAAAATAATCAGATTAATTGGTTTCTTTTTTTATGTTTTACCTTTAATAAATAAATGAAGTTTTTGATCATCTTCATCATTTAATAAAGTGTGCTAGAAAGAAAAATAGAATTCCAAATTAATCTCTATTATGAATTACACTACTCACAGAATCCAATTGCTCATCTTCAACTTCATCTGCCATCTTTCTTTTTTTTTAGTTTGGTATGGTTTTTTTTCTCTTCAATATATATATATATATAAATATAAATACTGTCTTTTTCTCTCTCTCTTGTATATGCACGAATGTATATATATATATATTTGATGTAGGTAGAAAAATTAAAGTCGCATGGTGATAAAAAAGCCCGATGATGTCGACAAGCGACCGTCTTTTTCCTTTTTTTCTCTGTCTTTTGTTCGATACTAAAGGGAGTCTTCATTGGCTTGCTCACGTTCGTATATCCGACACATCATATGAGTAAAAGGAAAAGAATAGGTAACATGCGACATTTTTCTTTTTTTTCTTCTTCTTCCTCTATTTCCTTCTATCTGACTAACTAGATGAGTTTTCACAGAAGAGTGACTAAAAAAAGAAAAATGTGTCTGTTCAATTTCAAACATGTGAATCAATTTACCTTTTAATAGAAAAGATTAGATTAGAAAGAATATATTGATCCAAAATAAGGACAACGACATTTTAAAAATATATCGAAACATTCAATTGATATCTACTCACGGATGACGATTCTTGACTATACATTATGAGTAATACGAACAGCAAGAAGAAGAAGAAGACAAGTTAAAACGTGTATGTGATGTGATAAAAGATTAATCGTAAGTCAAGCGAGTAAAAAAAGAAGGAATGAGAGGATTGTATGTGTAAGAACGACAGATTGAGAGAGACACAGCGAGAGAGAGAAAAAAGGAAAAAGGAAAGCTAACAAGACTCAAGGTTTTGATGTCTTGATTCATATATAACCGAATCTGTTTTTCTTATGAATAAAATAGAGGTAAAGAAAGAAAAATCGTCATGTAAGACATAATTACTAAATCGATTCTGCATCAATGATGAAGAGAAAAAGAAAAAGCGAAAAACGATTATGACTCTCAAAACAATATTTTGGTTAGAAAATACTATATGAATGTAAAATATAAGTATACACACCGTTATAGGACGATATTGATTGCCATGTAGAATTGGTCTTGGGAATAAAATAACTTGCATAGTAATTTTTCTTTCTTATTGATCAATTCAATCACAAACTGATAGCTTTTCGTTTTTCTCTTCACTGTCTATCTATATGCACACAAGTGCGTTAGCAAATGTATTCAACATTAGATCGACATATACATATGAACGAAAACGTCGCATCTATTGAACATAATGTTCTCTTTTTCTTTCCTATGTTATTTACATACGACTTCTCTCGCTTTTTTCTTCTTCTTATTGGAAGTGATTAAAGCTCTCTTTGTATCTTTTTTTGCCCTCTGGCTATCATACATAAGTATTTTTTTCTTTCTTTCTTTCATTTAAATCATCATCCATCTTATTGATATAATCATTGTATTGAGACTTTATGTTAGACACCTTTTCAAAAAAAAAAAAAATAGAAAAAGAAACACTAATGATATGACTACTCATTTTCATGGTACGAAAGGATTTAATTTGGCCTTTATGAAGTATCGAACCAATATACTACCTTGCTCACCTTCGCAGTTAATAACATACATAATAAAACTACATCATGTATAAGCTTAGCTCAATATATGTGTATGTGTATTTGCATTTGTGCAGTGAATGAATAAAAGAACAAACGAATTTATTTGATCATGTATTCAGATATAGATGAGGATAGTTGATTATCTCATGTATTAGTTTATATATAAGAAGAAGAAGAAAAAAAAGAAATGAAATCATTCATGTTAATTTTTTTTCTTAGGATTAAATGTATCGGAATCCTTTTCTTTAAGATTTCCATTATCATCAAATATAGAATAAATGATCTTTCTGATTAAACGGGATTAAAAGTACTTATTTCTTTTTCCTGCTTTTTAATCTTTCCAAATGTCATTCAAACGTAAAATATTCTCTAGTGAATTCGTCGTCAAGGTTAGTAACTGATGAATTGAAGGTGTTATTACGATAATTGATCGATTTAATTTCTTGATGTTCTAAAAATACATGCGGTGAATATTTCTCTTTTATCGTAAAGATGAAATATGAGCACTAAAAATAATACATATATATATATCTATATTTTGAAATCCTTGATCTATTATGATACGGTTTTCATCAGAAACATAGACGTCATTTATAAGTTAGAGTCTGTTTTATTATAAATAAACAAAGTATTAAAAAAGCAATTTTATCTTTGATATATTCGATTAACTTTCATTTGATAGAATTGTAATTTGATTTAAATAATATCGTGTCTTTTGGAACCCGTAATCTTTGTGGTGATGATCTCGAATTTGTCTGTATTTGATCATTTTTATCTTCTATTGGTTCTACAGTATAAACAATACGAATCGTTGGTATTTGTATATTATTAATAACATTTTCGAATTTCTTATGAGTAATAAGAATTTTTGTAAATATAACAAAAAGAAAAAATATGCAAATAGTGATACTTAATAAAATATATAAGAGATTTTGACTTATATCTGTTGATAATTTTGATATTCGTTTTATATAGGCACGTTCAAATTGAGATGACCAATAAATAAAATTCAATGATTGATTTATAAAGAATTGTTCGTTTATAGAATTTAAACATGGATTAATTGTACAATGATATAATGAACTTTCATAATCATACCTAAAAAAATATAATCATCATAGAAAAACGAAAGATTTTTATATATTAATTTACCATGTCAAATATAATTTGATATTTTGTAAATTATTCGAAATCAAGCAGTTACCACTGACTAATTGACATTGTTTTCTTTCTCGATTATTACACATGTGAATATTATTATTAATTTTATTTATTGTACAATTTATTTGTTGATCAAAAGTTTTTTCTTTTAAACTTTGAACATAAATATAATAATAAAATATATTAGTACTGATTAAAGTAATGAAGAATAAAATAAGAATAATTTTTGTTAATGTTAACCATATTCGAAGATGAATTGATACGATACATTGTTGAAAATAATTCCATATCGACATAGTTTTGAGAATGATGATATTTTGTTTTTTTTTACTTATATAAATAAAGAAAGAAAAGATCATCATGAAAACAATAGAATATTTAATAATAACAGATGTTGAATGAAACAATTTAATAGATTAAACATTTTCAACAAAATACCATCTGTATCTATGAATATATCAAGTTGATTATTATGTGAAGAAAACAATCATTTCCAATTCATTCATTATAAAGAACGACATTGTACGAATAGATTTTTCTTCGGATATAAGTAAATGTTTGATTGATGATATTTTTTCATTTTTATGTTTAACGTACTACTGAAAAAATGGAGGGTGAATGTGGGTGTAAGTATCATATTCATTACACACTCGCACTCACTCCTTCTTATTTATCTGAACGGACACCTTCAAAAATCAGAAACTATCTATTGAACAGAACAACTTATGTTGATCGCATTAAAAATCTACATAATTAGTAAAACACTGAATTGAAATTACTACGTTTTTGTTCAAAGAAATACAATTAAATAAATAAAACAGTATTTTATATATAACAAAATCCACACAGAAGCAAAAAAAAATAAACAGTTATTCAAATCATCTTTCGAAAAAAAATCCAGAATATCATAAGATAATATTATTAGTAGTTTTAAATTAAAGGTATATTCCGCACATCCATATATTGTTAAAATCATATTGGTTTCATCATTATTACCTCATAAAATTACTCAATCATTTATCAACACAATTGTCGATCGTTTGAACGCGTGATTTTGGTCGATCTAAATGTCCTAAACAGTATAAAGGACTATAAACTATATGAAAATTTGAAAGAAAGTATTCCGATGGTTTATATTTTCCTGCAACTTACATGCACTAGGATTTTTATAGTATTTCAAATATAATTTAAATAACGCGACAGAATATTGTTTTACATATTTAAATTAAATTATTTGTAACTAAAAGATAAATGTAGATGTGAGTGGGTGTCAATGATTATGTAAGTATTAATTAGAGATCGAATATATCAAGATCAGCTACAAAATAGATTTTCTAATCGATGTATTTGTTCTTTCATTCTACACAAAATACATTATTCATATCAATTCTGTTTTCTCTGTTAGAAAACGTTGCATTTTCTTCATTAAATGATGATTTTCAATATTTTTTTCTTTCATGTCCCTCCTCCAAAGTTTCAATATCATGAATATTTATTCTATTTACAGTATATTATAACTGGCATCTGGTAGGATTTAGTTCAAAAAAAAGCTTTGAAAAAGGAAGCAGAAGTTATTGTTCTTATTTACCAATTATTTCTAATGTTGTGTTTTGTTGCAGATGTTTCAATAAAAATACTTCATGTTGATATTATTCTGTAGAAGAAAAAAAATGTTATTTTCATGATTATTAATTTGCAGCAGCATATTGAAGCGCTTTCTATCACTTTAATAATTTTTTAGTCAGTTACTTGATAATAGCACTGCAAAACAACTTCTTGTTCTTGGACAACTAGATTTGGGTACGGGTCAGTATGACGTAATGCTATGTGAATAATAGAAAAAGAAAGATTTTTCAGCTTCCAAGGACAAATTTAAATTGCAAGGCTTCTTTTAAATGTTTTTTTTTAGGTTTGACAAAATCATTTAAAACTATTCCAAGAAGTCTTATAAACATATTTTTATATTAATAATTTTCTTTCGATTGATTTTTAAACGAAGTGTTTTTCATTGTTTTATTTTTGCTCAAGTATTTCTTCGTATAGATATTTTAGATTATTGATTTTAATAAGATATTATTTCAATTTCACACATGTCCAAAACATTCATTGTGAATCGAAATAAAATAGGAGTTTGTAATGTAATATATTTTGTTCAACTAAAATAAAATAACTAAGATTTTAATAAAATATTTTAGTCTGAGCTAGTTACGTCGAATTCTCAACAGACATCAACTGATCGATCAACATTGTTGTATGTGTTTTGTGAATTGCTAAAATTCATAATCGAAAGAATTGTTTATTATAGAAGCAAATTCTGTGTAAAAAAGAAATTCTTATGGATCATTATTGGTATTATTATTGTTATTGTGATCATAACTATTCCAATCGTGATTAGTAAAAAGGAGACAACAAACATAACAAAACTATCAACTGTGCCGACAGAAACAACAAACATGATAAAGCCATCAACTGTAACAACAAACGTAATGAACCTATCGACTGTGACAACAAAAACAACAAACATGATAAAATCATCAACTGTGACGGCAGAAACAGCAACTCACAAATCTAAAACAACAGTGGACAACCCGACGACACAAGGTATCATATTTTACAAAAAGAAATATGGATAGTATTCATGAAATTCATAGTTCGATTTAGCAAAGAGGAATTTTGAAGAACTATTTTAAAACGAGATGATTTACTTCTTTTTTATTCAAAACGACCTTTTGTCTTAAACCCCCCCCCCATATTAGAAGCCCCCTGGGCTTCTAATTTGGCTACCGTTTATAATTTTTGGAGGGGGCTTCTATTAGGTCCCAAAAAATTTTCCTAGACTATGATAAGGAAACCGATTCGGAAGGTTTTTAGAGATTTTCAAGGTTTTCATGAGTTTTTCAGAATTTTTTTTTGCAATTTTTCCAGATTTTAGCATAGTTAGATAGGAGTTAGTCGAAATTTTACCTTAAAATCGAGAAATTTTAGCAACTTTAGCAGGGAAATTCGAAAAAATTATGAAAAATTTTAAAAAATTTTGGAAAAATTAGGGGGGCTTCTAATACGTCAAACACGTTGCTCATCTCAGGGTGGGCTTCTAATACGGGGGGGCTTCTAATATGGGGTGGGCTTCTATTATAGGGGGGGTTTAGTATAAGTGAATTTATATTGTCATTCTTTACTTAAAGTTGAAAGATAAGAATACAGATTTACAAAAATCTTTTACACAATTTATAGAATGACATACCAAGAAAATCTGTAGAATAGATTTGATAAATGAAGAAGGAAATTAGAATATTTTGATCTTTGATCGAATCATTCATTCATAGACTCAACAAATCTTTAAAATCCATTTTTCTTTTTAATTTCATTCAAATTTAAATATTTTTTCATATATGATGCAATATTTCTTTTCAAAATAAAACCAAGCTTTTGATTTGAGATAAATCAACAATCTTTACAGTGCTTTCTTCTCGAACTTTGAAAAAATAAAATAAAATTTCTTCATAAAAATTAATTCTCTCTTTTGTGTTCTAACGTCTTTGATTGAATCGATATTGTTAGATTTTAATTTGATATCATATCTTTTTTCTTTGCTATTAGTACAAAGCAAGCCAAAATATAACAAATGGAAAGAATATGGAATTACTGTTGCTGGAGGACATGGATACGGAGATCAATTACATCAACTCACTTATTCTTTTGGGATCTGTGTTGATGATAACAAAGCCATTTTGATTGCTGACATTCACAATCATCGTATTGTTGAATGGAAATATAATTCGGGCAGTGTTCAAATCGTTGCAGGCGGAAACGGAAAAGGAAATAGAGATGATCAACTCGATACGCCAATCGACGCAATTGTTGACAAAGAAAAGAATGCGATAATCGTATGTGATTCTTGGAACTTTAGAGTAGTGCGTTGGTTTCGTCAAAGCCAAACAAATCCACAGATTCTCACTTCTGATATTTACTGTGGCGGTGTGGCAATAGACAAAGATGGGTCTATTTACGTTTCTGATCAGACGAAGTCTGAAGTGAGACAATGGAAAGAAGGAGACACAGATGAAACACTAGTTGCAGGTGGAAATGGTAACGGAAATCGTCGAGATCAACTTTACAGTCCTTACCACATCTTCGTCGATGAAGATTATTCTCTTTATGTAGCGGATCAGCTCAATTACCGTGTAATGAAATGGACAAAAGATGCAAAAGAAGGAATTATTGTGGCTGGAGGAAATGGGAGAGGAGATGGTCTAAACCAATTAACTGAACCTACTGGAGTGATCGTTAATAATTTGAGTCAAATCATTATTGCAGACACTTCAAATAATAGAATAATCCAATGGTATGAAGGAGACGCACAAGGTTCGATTGTTGTGGGTGGAAATGGTCAAGGAGGAGACCCACATCAATTAAATTTACCCAAAGATGTATCATTTGATG
>CAJNOI010000261.1:75323-98504 GCA_905250115.1 Adineta steineri
AACAATGGGATATGTTTGAACCAAGTTTTTTTGATTTATCAGATGCTAAAGCAGGCAGTGTTGATCCATGTCATCGATTACTTATGTTAAAATTTGTTCATTTACTTGATGACGCTGGATACAGTGTTGAAAAAGTGAATGGTACAAAAACGTCAGTACGTATTGGACAATTTTCAACAGATCATGCAGTTACAGCAGCTCGTATGAGACCTGAACATCGATCAAGATTTCATGGACCTAATAGTTTATTATATAATGCTTCAACTCGTTTATCATATCATTTTAATTTACATGGTCCAAATGTCTCATTAGATGTTGCTTGTTCATCATCTTTAGAAGCTTTACATATGGGTGTACAATGTCTTCGTACAAATGAAGCGGATATGGCTGTATGTGGTGGTGTTAATGGAATTTTTGCACCGGAAAATTTTCTACAAAGTTCACTTATTAGTGCACAATCACCTGATGGAAGAAGTCGATCATTTAGTGCTGATGCTAATGGTTATGCTAAAGGTAAAAATTTCAATTGATTAGTTTTCTATGTAGAAATAAATTTAAATTTGAATTCTCTAGGTGGTGGTCTTCGTGTTTTATTATTAAAATGATTAAGTGATGCTGAACGTGATGGCGATCTAATTGAAGCTAATTGTTTAGATCGATTCTTTAATCAATCAAATCTTGATCCACCATTATTATTAGATTTACTTAGAAGTAATTTAGGACATACAGAAGGTGCAGCTGGTGTAGCATCACTTATTAAAGTTGCTATGTGTATGTATCATCGTGGTATTACAGTAAATATGCAATTTACTTCACTTAATCCAAAAATAGAAGCACAAAAATATAATCTACATATTCTTCAAAATTTTGTACCATTTCCATCTCTTCCAAATAATGAAAAAATAACTATTGGTGTTAATTCATTCGAAACGGTTGGTTCAACGACACATTCTATCATTGAAGAATATCAACCAATAAATAAAACATCAATTGAAAATAACCATATCGATGATGAAAATCATATTAAAAGCAAACAATATTTTATTTTTATTTTTTCAAGTAAGTCCTTTTTTCTTTTCATTCATTAAATAATTTATTTCTCTTATTCAGCAAAAAGTCGTCAATATCTTAACGATCAATTAATGATATAGATCATAATGATGATCAAGCTTTTCTTCAACATATATCTCAACAACTTCTTCTGAAAAGAACTATTAGTTATACACATTTAGCAATCTTGTTTTTTCTTAATCGTCAACAATTACAAGAACAAATCAATGCTTTTCTTACTGAACAAGCATCACCAGGCCTTTCAATCATATCACGTCCAACAAAACTATTAGCACAGAAAATATGTTTTGTTTTTAGTGGTCAAGGTCCACAATGCTGGGCTATGGGTAGACAATTATATGAAAGTGAACCTTTATTTAATAAATGGATTAATTTAATTAATGGAGAAATGACAAAAATTAATAATGGTGAATAGAGATTATTAGAAGAATTAATTGAAAATAAAACTGAACAAGAATCTCGTATTAATGATACAAATATTGCTCAACCAACATTATTTGCTATACAAGTTGCATTAACAGCTTTACTTGTTTCTTGGAATATTTATCCATCATCTATAATATCACATAGTGCTGGTGATCAAGCAGCTGCTTTTGTTGCTGGTCGATTAACTTTAGGAGAAACTGTTCGTATGCTAGCTGTTTGAATAAGTGAAGAAGAAGTAGAAAACAAACTTTTGAAAGGTATTGAACATTTGGCTTGTATTGCTGTTGTTAATAGTCCTCGCTCAGTAACAATAAGTGGTGATGAAAAAACTATTGATGAAATACAACAAATTCTTTCCATATCTTATCCTAATGTATTTACAGCACGACTCCGTATTGAAAATGCATTTCATTCATATCAAATGAATCGATTTGATACTGAAAAAGAAATGCTTTCATCCTTGAAAGATATTCGAGGACTTCCAATACAAGATCAAAAGCAAAACTTTATTCAAGTGTTACTGATGATAAAATCAATGATAATATACCAGTTGATAGTCAAATGTAAAACAAACTGTTCGATTTTATGATGCTATAGCAGCAATTATAAAAGATGAAGCAACAAATGTTTTTCTTGAAATTTCACCACATCCAGTTTTAGCTACATCTATTCGTGAATGTTGTAAATTAACAAATCAACGATAATCATCACCACTTATTCTTCTAACATTGAAACGAAAAGAAGACGAACAAATAACATTTCTTACTAGTTTAGCACAATTTACAACATCATCTCAAGTATGGCAACAATATTTTCATATTCGTCAAATTTTACCGTTGAAAAATCATGAAGAATATTTTGATAATTTTCCATTATATAAATTTCATTTGAGTCCATGTTGGTATGAATCAAAAGGTTCATCTATACAACGTTTAGCTAATCGTATTCAAACTCATTCATTACTTGGTATTCGTCAATTAAATGAACAAACAAGTGCAACATGGAAAAGTCTTATCAATATTAATTTAGCACAACATGCTTTTTTGAAAGATCATAAAATTCAAGATGCAGTTCTTTTCCCGGCTGTTGCTTATCTTGAACTTGCAACAACTGCTTGTCGTCAATTACTTCCTCCAAAAGAAGATGATCAACAACAACAACCAACAATTATTTTTGAAAACGTTAATTTTTTTGAAGCACTTATTCTTAATAAACATGAATTAGTTGAAGTATGTATACAAATAACTATGCCAATGCGTGAATGGTATATTATATTTTGTAATCAAGATAATTTTAATAAATACTCATTAAATGAATTTACTTTACATGCACCAGGCAAAATTGAAATAGATTCTAAACAACAAAAATCATTAACAATACCTAATACATGGACAGCACAACATATAACAAGTGCTTATGAACATCTTTCAACATGAAGTTATCAATATGGAACTAGTTTTCGAAAAAAAATAAAAACATAACGTGGTACTTCAACTACAATTATATCTCAATTATCAAATGATACTAATAATTGTTCATCTTATTATTTACTGCATCCATATCTAGTTTTATTACCAGGTATTGAAACAACATTTCTTCCAGTACGTATTCAAAAATTTATTTATTCAAGTAAAACAAAAATAAAAATGAATCAATCAACAAATGTTGAAGTACGTGGAAAGTATCATGATAATATATGGGGTATAGACCAAGAAGAAATATATAGTCTTGATCTATGGATATTTCCAATGGAGAATAAAACCGAAGAACCAATATTTACATTTGAAGGTGCTGTTATTCAACAAGTTCAAGGTATACAATCTGGTCGATGGTCAATGGAACAAACAATTTATGATAAATTAAATCTAACAACTGATTTACCTAATGCTGATCATAAAACATATTTAGATACAATTCTAAAAGATTATTGCATGAAAAGAGTATGGACTGATTCACCAATAATAAAAGATATATCACATTTACTTCCATCACCTAATCAAATTCTTAATAATCAACTTAATTCTATTAGTAATCAAGATTTAATTGAATCAATCGAACCATGTAATGAATTAGCTGCTTATTATGCTCAAATGGTAATTAAAGATCTTGATTTAAATCAACAACATCATCCATTATTAAATGCATGTCGTTCTCTTGCTTCAACTTTACATAACGAAGTAACATGGCATTCAACACATCTTTGTCTTATTCAATTAATCGAATGTTTTCCTCGTTTAAAATCATTTTTAATCATATTAAATAAATATGGTTTACATTTAAAAGATATTCTTAGTGGAGAAAAAAATGGATTAGATATATTTCTTGGTGATGATGAAATTGAACAAATTTTTCAGCAAATTAAAACTCTTATAAGTGCAACTAAAACACAACAAATTTTTCATTCGATTTGTCAACATCTACAATTACAATATGAACAAACTAAAGATGATTCATTTCAGAATTATCGATTACGTATATTATGGTTAACTGACAGTGATTGCTCAGATGTTTTACCTATTCTTGATCTTCTTCTTAATTTATCACAACAAACAGGTTTATTAATTGATTTACATTATGCAGATTCTGATCCAGTACAACTTGCAAATGCTCAACAAACATTTAATACACATCTAACTAATCAAACAAAAAATTTATCTATTATTTATGATGAAACAATTGATATATATGATAGTAAAACACTTGAAAAAATACCATTTGAATCATTTGATATTATATTTTCTGCAAATCAACTTGAAGGAAATCAAGATTTAACAAATTGTTTAATTGATCTGCGTCATTTACTTGTTCCTACTGGTTTTCTTTTATTACTTGAATTAGTTCATGTTCCTCTTTATTTTGATCTTATTTTTGGTTTCATTGATCAATGGTGGTCATCTGACGATAATAATCGTGCAGTAAATAATATTCAACAATGGACAACATTATTAGAACAAATCCAAGGATTTAATTTTATTGAATCAACATTAAATGAAAATGAAAGTACATTAATTATTAGTCAAAAAACAATATCAAATGATATATTACAAAGACTTGATGAACGAATAAATTAAATATGGTTAATATTTATTAAAGATGATCAAAATAATAAAAATAATTCATATTCATAATTCAACATTAAATATTATTTATTCTGCAATATCAGTTTTATTAACAATTTATAAACAAGTATTTATTATTTCTGCATGGCAACTTGATCAAGTATTACTTTATGAAAATAATGATGATTTAGCATTTAAACAAAATGAAGAACTTATATGTGGAACATTATCACTTATTCTTCAAACAATTCAAAAATCATCACCATATTTTTATCCATTCGTATATGTTCTTACAGATCATGCTCAATTTAATAATGATTCTAATCTTAATTTAATTGCATCACCATTTATTGGTCTTGCACGAAGTTTAATAACTGAATATGAACGAAATCGATTAAAACTTATTGATCTTCAAAGATCATTAAATAATAATAATCAATCAACATTTATTTATACTTTAATAGAATATATGATTAATTCAAGATATTCAACTGATACTTGTCGAGTTGTTCTTCGTCTTAATCAAACAAATCAAAATCAAGTTCAACATTTAACATGGCATTATGAAATGTTACAAAATAATGATGAATAAGAGAAGTCTAAATTAAAACAAATTTCTATTATTCCTAAACGAGATACTAATCAAAAACCATTTCGTCTTTGTGTACCACAATCTCGTTTTCTTTCTGAATTAACATGGACTGAAGAAGATAGAGAAAAAGAATTGATACCAGCCGGTATGGTAGAAGTTCGTGTTCATTGTATTGGTATTAATTTTCGTGATGTACTCAAATCACGTGGTCTTTATTCATATACACGTACTTTTGCACAATTGGATGATGGACAACCAAAAGTTAATCGAGATACAGAACCAGGTTCAGATTTTGTTGGTACTATTGTACGTGCATGTCCTACGACTAACTTTCAAGTTAATGATCATGTTGTAGATGTTACTAATGATGGTGCATATCATTCTCATATTATTATTAATTCACTACTTATAATACGTATTCCATCTGATTTTTCTCTTACTGACGAACAATTATGTGGTCTACCATATTCAATTTTAACAATTACCTATCCTCTTAAATATCGTGTTCATTTACAAGCTGGTCAAACTGTTCTTATTCATACTACAACAGGTGCTGCAGGTGAATGGTGTATTCAATATTGTCAATATATTGGTGCTCGTATTTTTGCTACAGCTGGAACTGAAGAAAAACGACGTTTTCTTTGTGAATATTATGGTATTGAACATGTATTTAATACTCGAGATAATTCTTTTGTTAATCAAATACGTGGAATATCACCAGACGGTGTTGATGTTATTATTAATTCATTATCATGTAATTTACTCAAAGAATCAATTAAATTATTAGCATATAATGGTCATTTTGTTGAATGGGGTAAACGAGATATTTATGATAATAATTATTTATCAATGTTTCAATTACGATCAGATTGTAGTTTTCATGTGATTGATTTTATTTCACTAGCTGATCATGTATCACCTCTTATGCGTCTTATGCTTGAAGAAGCAATTGATTTATTTATTCAACACAAAATTAAGTGCTGTTGACCAACAGTTACTTATGAACCATCTCAAGTAATAGAAGCATTATTAAGATGTAATAGTGGTCAAGTTATAGGTAAAACAGTTTTTCGTATAACTTCATCTGATCAACCATTAAATATTAATAAAAAACAATCTAATAGGTTATTAAAAGGTAATCATATTTTATATTTTCTTTCAATTATAATTTTTGTTAATCAATAGTTGTAAGTGATGATAATACAATATTTTCATCAGAAGTCCGTAATCAAGGAACAATTTAAATATCTGGTGGTCTTGGTTTAACAATGTCTCGGTGGATGATTGAAAAACGAGATGTCAAACATATAGCACTTATGAGTCGTCGAACATTAGTTCAACTTGAACAACCTTCAAATCCACAATATGATGATTGGTTAAAATTAAAACGAACAGCAAAAGAATATAATGCTCATGTTGATGTTGTTCAAGCAGATGTAACAAATTTTCAACAAGTTCATGATTTAATTGAAAGATTTCAAAAAACTTCTTATCCTATTCGTGGTATTATTCATAGTGCTGTTGTTACAGAAGATCGTACTTTAAATAATTTAACACAAGGACATTTATCACTTGTTTTACCACCAAAAGTTCGTGGTGCTTGGTATCTTCATCAAGCTACACAACTTCTTCATGTACCTATTCATTTTTTTATTATGTTTTCATCAATTCGAAATCATTTACTTGAAGTTTCATCTGCTGGTTATAATGCCGGTAATCAATTTCTTGATGCACTTGCTCATTATCGTTTTGCAAAACTTAATTTACCAGCACTTTCAATTAGTTTACCGGCTGTAAGTGGTGCTGGAATGTTTCATCGTCATAAAGAAATGCTCAGTACTTTAAAGATTTCACAAGGTTTTGAATTAGTGCCAACAGTAACTGTATTCGAATTAATTGAATGTTTTCATCAAACTCAAAAGATTTGTCCATGTCCTGTTATTTTTGCTGTTAATTGGCAAACATTACATCGAAATTATCCATTATTAGCTACATCTTATTTAAGAAAAATCGTAGATCAACGTTATAAAGAGATGAAATTCGATCAAATATCATTGACACCATCAGAAAAAAGTAACTCAGCTGTGTCTACTATGAATAAAAAAGAAAGTATTATTGAACGAACTCAATCTGCTGTTGCAAGATTATTAGGTGCAGTTAGTGTTGATCGTATAGTCATTGATCGTTCAGTTGTTAGTCAAGGTATGGATTCATTAACTGCTGTTTCATTAGCTAATTGGTTAGGTCAATAAACTGGTATTTATGTACCATTATCTGCTCTTCTTCAAGGACTTTCAATTGAAACAATTGCAACACTTGTTTATAGCAAACTTAATGAAAAAGAACAAACAACATCAACAGTTACAAAAGAACAAGATTCAGATTTTGATTTAGTTGATGAAAATGCAGTTCAATATTCTGATACATCAACATATACTGGTTTAGAAAATATCATTTGTGTACATCGTTCGAATCAAAATAATGCTTCAACTCTTTTTTGTATTACTCAAATATCAAATGATAATAATAATGAAGATTTATTTACATTTTTTATTGATAAATTATCTAAGAAAAAATATGAAACATCATCAAATGATATCTATGCTTTACAAATACCAACAATAACATCATCATCATCTATATCTACATATGCTCAAAATCTTATTATACAAATGCGTCGTATTCAACCATGTGGATCTTATCAAATAGTAGGTATTAGAAAGAAACCAGAAGAAACTATTGCTCATGAAATGTTAAAATAACTCAAAACACATTCACGCATTACTAATACTCAATTACATCTTTTAGATGCTCACAATTAAAATATACTCACAATTATTATTTAATAAAATATTTATTCTTATTCTTATTTACTAAATCTATTTTATTTTTATCAATTACCGTAGTATACTAATATTTGTAGATTTCTTAACAATACTAATAAATTTCCTCGATAAAATATTTTTTTGTAAAAACCTATAATAGTTAATCAACTCACTAACAATATTAGATTAATATTCTTATTTATTATCTTATATAATGTCATAGCTATACTCAGTCAACTCTCTTGCTTCATTCTGCAGTATTATTAGAAGATTGTACATTGGTTTATCGTACTTTTGATAATAATATCACTCTCATACAATGTGATCATATTCTTATTTCATATTTTGAAATATCTATTTAGTTTTTCTCATCTTCTTTCTTTAATTTCTAGATTCTATTAAACTACCTATTTCACATCAAAGGATTGATTTCTTTATTATACAATGCTTTCACGTGAGCGACTAGCAGCAGGAACAAATCCACACAAAGAACCACAATTCACAACTTCAGGACGAACAGAAGCTGTTGCTTCATTTATTCAACAACGAATTTGGCTTCATGACCAACTTTATTCTCATTCTTCCGACCTGTCTGTTTACAATATTTTGGTACCATTGATAATCAAACAAGGTTCACTATCAATCGAACGTATTCGTTCAGTTTTACTCACATTAATTGAACAACATAGTGTTCTTCGTACTGCTGTTCGTTTTAATCCACAAAGTAATCAAATCGAACAATATATTCAAGCTGCTACCGATGAAATTTATTCATTTCAACATTCACGAAATATTAATACATCAGAACAACTCGATCAATTGCTTACCAAGGAATCTACAGGAAAAATTTTCGATTTTGAAAAAGGCAAAGTGTTAAGATGCCACATAGTGCAGCGACAAGATGATAATAATACTGAGAGTTTATTATATGAAAATGATATAATTGCTCTCCGTTTTCATCATATTACATTTGACAATAGTTCACTTATGCCATTTATAAAAGCATTTAAACAAATAGATTTGACTAATGAACAACAATCAATATTCTCAGTTTCACAATATATTGATTTTGCAATACATGAACAAATGTTGTTAGCTGATACAAATATAGATTCAAAAATGAACAAAGTACGTCGTTATTGGTCAAATCTTATGGATGGTTATGATTGGAATCGAATACAGCATTTCGTACCTGATGAAAATAAAACTGATCAAGTCCGTTCTGGTCGTGCGTATTCAATTGTACTTAGTTTTGATGAAAGTATTGTTGATGCAATGATTTCTTTTGCTTCATCAAATAATCTTACAATGTTTTCATTATCTTTTGCTTGCTATTTTGTATTTTTATATAAATTAATTAATATGGATGATGATAATTTATGTGTTCGAAGTGTTCTAGCTAATCGACCAAAACAAGAAATGAAAGATATAACTGGAATGTTTGTTAATCTCGTACCATATCGAATGAAAATGGAAGCAAATAATTCATTTGAATATCTTATACGAAAAATACCAGAATTAAGTAGTAATGTTTTAGAACATTCTTGTTTACCTTATCAACAGATTATTAATTCACAAGATCAACAAAATCATCAAGTATTACCTTCAACATTATTTCAATATGAATCTTTAGTATCATCAGTGACAGCAAAGAATAATATTGAATCTAGTACTATTGAAGGAAATTATGTTCTTGCTGTTTATTTTGATCGAGATTGATCACATGGTAATGGTGTTGCAGCATTTGATCTTACTTTTACAATATCACATGATTATCATGCACGAACTACAGAATGTTTTCTTGGTTGTCCAATTGATATATTTAAAACTTAAACGAATGTCGATCTACTTGCAAATCGTTTTTAACATATGCTCACACAACTTTTCTCTTCTTTTTCTTTTTCTTCTTCAGTTATTCATGTACCAATCTATAAATTATCAATTGTTCTTCCAACTGAACAAGAATTTATTCATCAAATGAATAATACAGATATATCTAAATCTTATTCATGGCCAAATATTGTTCATGAATGTTTTATTCAACAAGCTCAATTATATTCACAAAAATTAGCACTTGAACTTGATGAACAATCACTTACTTATAGTGAATTATTATATTCTGTATATTGTTTAACAAATTACTTAATTGATAAAATTCAACCAAATAAAATTATATGTCAATGTGTTGAACGATCTTTTAAAATGATTACTGATATGTTAGCGATCTTATCAAATGATGTAGTCTATTGTCCATTATCACCTTTGGATCCACCAGAACGACTTAAAAGTCTTATTCAAGATACATCTACAAAGACTCTTCTTATTCATAGTTTTACTTGGCAAACAATTCTAATGACTCATACATCATGTAATCTTATTAAAACAGATTCATTTATTCTATTCAATTATATTAGTAATAATAATGAGCATCATATTACCAAGTCAATATCTGTTACATCTGATAATATTGCTTATATTATTTTTACAAGTGGAATAACAGGAATATGTAAAGCAGTTATTATTTCACATTCTCATATACTTTTATATCTTCAACCGTCTGTTGGAGTTGATGCATTGCGTACAACTGATAGACCTATACAATTATCATTATGTACTTGGGATGTTCATATTCATGAAATATTTGATACTCTTATACTTTTACGTTGAGAACAAGGAAATTGTAATATGGATTATTTATCTTAAATTATTGAAGTTTATTAAGCAACATATATTTGTGTTGTTCGTACATTACAAATTCTTTTGTTTGATATTGTAGAAGCACAAAAAGCATATTTTCGACTCAATACTCTTCGTTAAATATGGTCTGTAGGTGAACTAATCTCATGCCTTTTTATTGCTCGAATTCTACCTATGTTATCTATTGGTGTCAATATATAAATTTTAGCGGTGCTACAGAAGGTACAGTCGTACAAGTGTATCACATTGTAACAACCAATGATGCACTATCAAAATTAAATACAGTTCCATTAGGTCAACCGATGCCTTATTTTCGATGTCATACATTGGATAAATTTCTACAAATTATACCAATTAGATACATAGGTGAACTTTTTATAAGTGGACCTATTATGAATGGTTACTTAAACAGACCTGCTCTTAATAATAAAGCATTAGTTCAACTTCCAGATGAATTTGATAAAAGTTATAGAACAGGTGATTTAGCTCGATTAATACCTTCAACTGGTAAAATTCAATTATTGGGTTGTAATGATTTTCAAGTGAAAGTAAATGGACAACGAATAAAATTAGAAGAAATTCAAGCAGTTATTTATCAATCTAATTCATCTATTTCTAATTGTGCTGTTATTAAAGTTGTAGAACGTGGACGAGACCATTTGATTGCATATATACAATTAAATAAAGCATCTACATCAGCAGTTCCATTTGATGAAAAATTAATTCATACTAATTGTCAAGATCATTTACCACAATATACGATTCCATCTTTTTTTATTGTAGTTGATCAATTACCATTTAATTCTAACGGAAAACTGGATAAAACAATACTTCCTAAACCTAATCTATCATCATTACTTTTCCCAATAAATAATGATGAAACTTCTGATGATCAAGAAAATCAAAGATCAATGACAAATGAACAACAACTTACACATGATCTTTAGTGTCATATATTACAATTTGACGTAGACTCAAAAATACCTATTAATCGTTCATTTTTCTCATTGGGTAGTAATTCATTAGCTATAATGCGTCCCTTTGCACAGTATCAAATAAAATTTTCTCTTGATACCAAATCTTCATCATCATTCAATATTGCTTCTTTATTTCGTCAACCAACTGTTGCTGAACATACTCAAATTCTTAAACAATGGCTTAATCATATTTCTCAACCAGCTCAATTATGGTCAACTCTAAATATTTGTCAAGGTAATCTATAATTTTATTTTTCCCTCTCTATTTTTTATTTTAGCTGAAATATCATATGATCAACAATGTATTTTTGTTGAATAAACTATTCGTTTTTCAAATGAAACATCTGTTTATAATGTTCCTTTAGTTTATCGTATTATATCTAATTCTAATATTCAACAGATTACAATTCATCGATTACGTCAAGCTATTGATGCAATTATTGTTCAACATGCTATATTTCGACCATCATTAGATTGGGATATGAATACTAATGCTTTAGTTCAATATATTCAACAATTCAATTGTAGAAATCAATATGAATTTGTAATTAATGATGCTGAAAATGATGAAGAAATTACAAGTTCAAAATTATTTGATCTTAATCGAGGCATTGTATTACGATGTCACATAATTAAATATAATTTTACGAGAAAAGATGAAGAAATATATTTAGAAAACAATGATATTATTATTTTTAATCTCCATCATATTGCATTTGATGGTGCTTCTCGACGAATATTTTTTAGTGATCTTAAATATAATTTAGAAAACGATAGTACATTATTAAATAATGAAAATCAATTTTAATACATTGATTACTCAGTTTATGAAAAACAAATGGATATAATATCATCTTATTATTTCTGGCAATCGTATCTTGATGGATTAAATTTAGAACGTCGTATTATGTTATCTTTTGATCGACATCGTTTATTGACTGATTGACATTCAGATTTTGCTCATCTTATTGATATTCCATTTGATAATGATTTAATACATTCATTTCCTGAATATACTTCTTCACAAAATAGTACACCATTTTAATTAGATCTTACCATATTTTATACATTTATATATAAATTAAGTCATAATCAAAATGATCTATGTATTTCATGCATTCATGCTAATCGATATAGAACACAATTACAAAATCTAATTGGTATGTTTGTTGCAACATTACTATATAGAATTCAAATTTATTCTGATTATTCATTTAATCGCCTTATTAAACAAGTTCAAAATGGATTTTATTCAATTCTTGAACATACACATTATCCTCTTCAACAAATATTTCAAGATTTAGATTATAAACATTCATCTTCTGCATTTCTCAATATATTATTTGATTTCATTACTTATTCATCTGATACTGATCTTCTATCTGTAAATCAAACACAATTTCAATCAGTACCATTGAAACAAATGCAAAATGTTGTTAAATTTGATATGAAACTATTATTTTTTCATGATCGAACAGTTCAAAATCAAACAATATCATGTTCTCTAATTTGTTCACAAGATGTCTTTATTGTCATGTTGTTTATTATAAAAACATTTCTCAACAAGGAATAATTTGTGAAAAAGATGCACTGATCTTTAATTTTCATCATGCTTTGTTTGATTTTCCATTAGTGAAAATGTTTTGTCAAGATCTTGATCAAGCATATACAATGGGTTACTTGGAAAATGATGATAATACAACTTTACGTTATCTTGATTGTATGTTAATTTATTTTAGTTATTGTCTTTATATTTTATACTGACATACTTTTTATTTTATTTAAGATGCTGTGGCTGAACAACAAATGTCGATGACGGTTACCAATGTTTTTTGGCTTAATGCTCTTCATAATTGTGAAATAGATCGACCTTGACAATTACCATTTGATCGACATCGTGTTTCCGACGAACATCGTACAGGTCGTGGAACTTCAATTTCATTTCAATTTGACAATGATCTTTTAAAAGCATTTCTAACTTATGCTTCAACATATAATATTAAACTTGAATATTTAACACTTGCTTCTTATTATACATTCTTATTTAAATTAGTCAATAATGAAAATGATATATGTATTGTTATGAATAATCATGGTCGTTCGAAACCTGAATTAATGTCAATTATTGGAATATTTGTTAAAGCACTTCCACTGCGGTGTCAAATTAATTCTAATCATTCATTTGATGAATTTGTAAAACATGTAGATACAATAGCAACACAAACTTTCGAACATTCTTGTTCAACATCCACATATTTCTCGTGCCACATTTTTTAATGCATTCTTTGATTTTGTTTCTTTTCCAACTGAAAACAATCATGATGAAGTGACATTAGGAGATGTTTCTATTTATACTATGCCTTATTCAATTCAAATAAATACAGATGAAATTGCAAGTAAATTTGATTTTTCCCTAAGTATCATACATGATACAATAACCGATCAATTATCATGTAAAATCGAGGCATCTCTGGATTTATTCAATCCATCAACAACATATAAAATTGGATAACGATCTCAAATTCTACATCAACAACTTTTTATATCAAATTTAATAAATCAAACTTGTCAATCGATTTATGAATCTTCAATAATATTACCTAATGAAAAAATTCTTATAGAATCAATTAATAATACTCAAACTTTATTTTCTTCATCTTAACATTGTATACAACATGAATTTATCCAGCAAGTAAATAAGCAATCACAAAAGATAGCCATAGAACCTGATGAACAATCTCTTACTTATAATGAATTATGCTATAATGCAAAATGTTTATCTCTTGAATTTTTAACAAATTCAAATTTTATTTCTGGTAATGTTGTTTGTCAATGTATAGATTGTAGTCTATCAATGGTAAGTTATTTTATATAACGAAATATTTCTATTTAATTAATTATTATATTATAATTTATTGATATTTTATCTATTATTATGGCTGGTGGTTCTTGAAGGTGTGGGTGCGGTTACTGATCGTCTCTACATCACAACCACATCCAGAACAACACCCATACATGATCGCTCATATCTTCTTTAAGTTTAGATCTAATGATGTTCAAAATGAGTTCCTTGATATGAGATAGGTTGATAGATAATAACAAGAATCAGTCTGGCACAAAATACTTATTACTAGAATAATATAAAAATTTCAATTTTTCTTTCTAGAACAACAATAAACAATTGGTAAGAAGGCTGAAAAAGTCTTGTGGTCAACAAGCATAATAAAATTCCTTTTTTATATATGATTTGATAGAACTCGTCGAGCTGACCACAAATACCATCTTTTAACCTCTTTGTGATTGATTTTCTCATAAGAAAAATCTTCAAAATATATTCGGCGTCGAGAAAAAGTGGTAAAAGGCCATTACGAGGAAAAGTGTATATTTTACTCATTTTTGTGCACGCGAAATTTTTCGAACAATTTCATTCAGGATCACCACAAAAACTTGCATGGAATATAATATATTTTATCGGACAATATTTTTGATGAAATATATTTTGTTCGATGCCTGTGTTTATGCTGACCCCAAATAAAATTGTTTGAAAAAGTTCGCGTGCATAAACATGAGTAAAATGTGCACTTTTCCTCGTAATAGCCTATTCTCCGCCTTTTCTCGACGTCGAATATATTTTGAAGATTTCCTTTCCAAAAAGAATCAATTACAAAGAGGTTAAAAGGTGGTACTTGTGATGAGCCCGATGAGTTCTATTAAATCATATATAAAAGAAAGATTTTCATTATTTACTCGTTTTTTTCGCTGGATGTGTTTCAACTGTATTTGTGCTAGTTAAAAATTTTTTCATACTACTCAATATACCGTCTTCGTCTCGAAACCCAAATATGACTGACACAGAATCGTCCCATCAGAACGCGTACACTAAAGATGCCGTAACATCCAAACATGATCATGAAGCAACACTGAAATCGATCGTTATCCAAGGTAAGGATCTCACTTTAGAACAATTGGTGCAAATTGCTCGACATTACTGCAATGTTGAATTATCGACTGACGTTAGTATCTGTAGTCGAATGGAAGAATCGGTCGCCATCATTGATGAGATTGTAAATGGATCACAACCTCTTTATGGAGTCACGAGCTTGTTTGGAGGCCTTGCTAACCGACTTGTATGCAGGGAGTTTGCCGAGGAACTACAAAATAATTTGGTCCGTGCTCACAAAACTGGCACTGGTTCCATTATGTCACTAGAGTCGATTAGGGCAGCCATGATTTTGCGGACCAATGCTCATCTTATTGGTGCTTCCGGAATCCGTCAATTATGGGACGAACGATTAGTACGATTCGTGTCGGAAGGAGTGACTCCGTTGGTTCCCGAATTTGGTTCAATAGGAGCATCCGGTGATCTTGTTCCATTATCTTATATTGCCTCTGCTATTTCTGGACAAGACGAAACACTTCGTGTCGATTTTCGAGGTGAAACAATCAGTGCGCCTGAAGCTTTACTTAGACTTGGATATGAACCAAAACGATTTAATCCGAAAGAAGGCTTAGCTATGTTGAATGGAACCAGTGTTATGACAGCGTCAGCTTCATTGGCCTGTTATGATCTTTATACATTGATGGCTGCTACTCTTCACGTCCACGCCATGGTTCTTCAAGCACTGACCGGTAGTAACCAACCATTTCATCCATTTCTACAGAAAATCAAAGGCCATCAGGGACAGGTAAATAATAAAAATTTCGACCTCAATCTATTAGATAGCCAGATAAAATATGATAGTTTTCGAACAAACTTTGAAGGATTTTTCTAGCATGCCAGTCAGAAAATTCTGTCAGATTATGTTAAGGGGCGTAACAAGTGATTTAATCGATCTCGGTCGGACTATTTGAAATGGTTACAGCAGGCTGTCTTTAGGGTGTGGTTGGTTGTAATCGCATCCAGTCTGAAAAAGATTTTTCTATTTCTCCCAGCGGAAACGGCCCAGAAATGAGTTAATACTACATTCAATGGACTTCAAAACTCATTTTCGGCTAAAATTGCTTACCATCAAAATAAGTCATATATCTGCTACTGATCCACGTCCGCTATAAAAATGTAAGATACGCCGTGTTGCCCATTTAATTCTCACTTTTAAAGCTTAAAAATGGCGACAAACTCTACATCTTACAACAGAAATACTCAACTAATTCCTACCTTTCAGCTTCAATGAGATTAAGGAAACTCAAGAAGTGATTATATTTATTGGCCTCTAGGGCTGAGTTACTACTGTTATACAGAATTTTTGGCAGACTTCTAGATAGCCATTGAAGAATCGTAAAACTAAATTTTGACCTAAAATTTTGCTAATAGATAGATCGAATATCTACATGAAGAATCATTCCTTTTGACTGAACTTTTTAAAGTAATCTTACAAGAAAATATTTCTAACTGTTCGAACAGGTCTGAGTTCGAACTTTGCGTATTTAATGAAGATCAGTGAGATGTCGGGAACGTTAAATATATGAGATTTTCTAAGACTTTCTGCCCGCAGCTACAAACATTTTACAGATAATTTAGTCTATAAAATGGCATATACAATAAACTTGAATTTCGTTTTTTAGAGCTGAAGGTTTTCTCACCAATAGGTCTGTTTATTAGTAGCACATTCTGTAATTTTTAGCTCAACACATCGTTGGCTTCTCAAGATATTCAACTCTTGAAAATCAAAACATTCCCATGAGCTTTCGAAGTGTATGAATCATTTTTAAAACGTGAATATCTTGAGAAGGAAATGTTACTTTAAGCTGAAATGTTGAGAGTAATATAAGATACATTATATATATCTATGAGCAAAGTTTCATATTAAAATTTAGTTGTATGATTCGGAAATGCCCACGTAGAAGTTTGCCGGAAAGTCTGTATAATGGTACACTGTAAAAAAAAGACAGTACTATTTTAAGTCCCTTCAAATACCGTTTCGCTTTTCATAAACCCTCCAAGATAGAGTACATCAACATACACTCTAAATAAAATAGGTGCTCTACTGAGCTCTCAAAAAAGGTTTCGTCGTGACGAAAAAGTCTCCAAACATGTTCAAAGTTTGAAAAACACAATAAAAAATTCTACGAAACCATTAAAGGATCTTCCCGTGTGTCGGGGTGAAGAACCTTCACCTACGAAACCTTTTTTTAAGTTTGGGACATCAAAAAAAGGTTTCGTAGAGAAATACGAAACTTTCATGGTTGCGTATTAAACTATACAAGAACATTGGGGTTTAGTACGAAACTATTAAGGTTTCAAATGAAACTCTAAAGGTTTCGTATTTCTCCACAAAACCTTTTTTTGGTGTCCCAAACTTAAAAAAAGGTTTCGTAGGTGAAGGTTCTTCCCCCCGACACACGGGAAGATCTTTTAATGGTTTCGTAGAATTTTTTATTGTGTTTTTGAAACTCTGAACATGTTTGGAGACTTTTTCGTCACGACGAAACCTTTTTTGGGAGTTCAGTAGAGCATCTATTTTATTTAGAGTGTACGCTTTACAATAAATCGTATAATAAAACATGCTTCTTCAAAGAGTTTATGAAGAAAAACGGTATTTGAAAGGATTATGCGATGTGCATAAACGACAATAGGGATTTATTACTGTACTGTCTTTTTTATAGTGTAGTAACTCGACTCCAGATACCCATAATGATGAACACATCTAGCGTTGTCTTAGTTTTATTGAAGCCTTTTTACACTTAAAAGCTGAAGGTGAAAACTTGAAATCAGTTGGGATAGTTCCCTCATCAGGTTTCGTATAAAGTATATTATACTAGAACTACATAATAGAAAGTCAGATGGAATTGTTTTAGACTTCTTGTTACGCTTATTCAACAAGAACTCATCTAAAATTGTATTCGTGTGTGATCATATAATTTCATCACAAATCGAATAGATAGTGAAAATATAAAAGAAACTACAGTTTGTGTTTATAAAATATTAAAATATTAACAGTGGTAATTGAAAACAACAAGCACGCATCTAATTATGAACGAAATTGAATATGATACTAATTATATTTTTTTTAATTGAAGATCGATGTAGCAGCCATAATACTCGACTTATCTAATGGCTCAAAAATGATTTATGATGCACTCGATGGTAAACTGACAAAACGAAGCATAGAAGCATTAATCCAAGATCGATACTCATTGCGATGTTGTCCACAATTTCTTGGTCCAATGCTTGAAACACTACATGACATTGCTCGTATACTTGAAATTGAAATGAATTCTGCTAATGACAATCCACTAATTGATGTCGATACCCGCAAAGTTTACTGTAAGCATCAAACACATTCTATTTCTTGTCTTCTTCAGAATAAAACCAAACTAGAACTGTGAAGTATTTTACTAAGAGGAAAAGAGTAGAATATTAGACTTTTAGAAAATGTTTTCGAATTCTATAGAACCCTGAGAAATCTGAGGAAATTCTAAAGAATTGTTGAGAGTCCTTAGAATTCATCGGAATCTGGGTGTGTGTATCTTTTTTAGTCATAAACTGTAGTGTTCATCTTTTTGATTATAACTAAATAAATCGACACGTTTTGCAATCTTTTTATTGTCATATGCAGGTGGTGGCAATTTTCTCGGCGAACATGTTGCCATCGCTATGGATCGACTTCGACAAACTGTCGGTCTTATGGCGAAACATTTACATGTGCAAATTGCTTAAATGGTAACTCCTGAATTCAATAACGGTTTGCCTAGTTGTCTCATTGGTAATCGTGCTCGAGAAGTAAATATTGGTGTCAAAGCTCTACAACTCACCGGCAATTCTATTATGCCCTATTTACTTTTTCTTGGTACGCCGATGGCTGATAAATTTCCAACGCATGCTGAACAATACAATCAAAATATTAACTCAATGAGTCATATGTCTGCATGTCTTGCTCGAAAATCTATTTCCGGTTTAAGTCAACACATAAGCATATGCCTTTTAATTTGTGTCCAAGCACTTGATTTACGAGCCAACTTGATTGATGAAGAAGGTGGTTATGATGCTCGCCCATTGGTTTCAAGCAAGACTCGTCCAGTGTATGAAGCGATTAGATCAATCATAAATGTACCTATTAGCAAAGAGCGCTCGTACATTTGGGATGATGGTGAACATGCACTGGACGAACAAATTGCTTGTGTTAACGCAGCACTCATCACGGATGAAAATGGACTTCTCTTCAAAGCACTAAAACCAACTATTGACTGGCTCCGTTCCGAACGCTACTCGCACTAAGTTTTCCACATTACAAAAAATTTCAATTTCTTTTTTTATAAAATTGGATCATCATCAGGTATAGGATCGGATAAAATGACATCAATTTTTTTTAAAATAAGACTTTTCTCCTTTCTTACAATAAACAAATTTAATCAGAGCATAAAAACGCAGAGTACTATTCGATTATTTCTAGATTAAACTTTCAATTTCAATTTTTAACGTACTATTAAAAATATGACAACATTATTCTATGTAGTGCGTAATTTATTTAATATTGCTCGATTATATCCTCAGAAGGTAGCATTAGTGCTTGACGATCAAGCATGGACTTATAGCGAGTTGATTATGCAAGTAGAACGTGTCGTACATCAGTTACATCAATCAGGCGTAGTTCAAGGTCAAATAATTTATCAATTTGTTGAACGAAGCTTTGAAATGATATGTGGCTTTTTTGGCATCATGTATGTAGGTGGAGTGTATTGTCCGCTAAATCCAGCACTACCGCCTGGTCGTCTTAATGCACTTCTCGAACAAATGAAAGGTCAATATGTTTTAGTACATGAGAAAACTCGTTATCAATTTCCAACAGCAACCGTACAACATGTTGTTGTATTGGATAATATTCTTCTGTCACTATTATACATCGAAGACGCAAATGATCTTATAATTGCTAGGGAGTATGGTGCTGCATTCATCGTTTTTACTTCAGGTACTACTGGCCCACCAAAAGCAGTTGTTCATACACATAAAAGTTTTTCGGCTGGTATTGCTGGTCTTACTGGATGGGACGTCGGTGCGTTTACCGTTCGAGATCACGTTCTTCAAGTTGCTACACCTTCATGGATTTTACATTTTATGGAAATCTCATTGCCATTAGTCGTTGGTGGTACTCTTGTGCTTCTGCGAGAAGGTGGTCATTTAGATATGGCATATTTTTCTCAAACTCTAATACGTCAACAAATAACGGCATTAATAATAGGTCCTTCAATAATTCGAGCTCTTACTGATTATATTGAAAATACCCAGCAAACGAAAGCATTCGATACTGTGCACCATCTTTGTACGACCGGTAATAATAAATTTTTGATCTATTTTTGACACCTAAATTTTTATTCGTCTTGCATAACCTAGGCGAAGCACTGAAGCCACAACAGTGGACTCAATTTGTTAATTTGTTAAGCTCTTCAAATGTTCAACTTTCTGTTCTATATGGTATGTCCGAATGTATAGGAGCTCTCGGATGTCAGTTGTTAAATATCAAAGAAACAACTATTCCTATTGGATATCCAATCTCAACAATTCAATGTTTGCTAATCGATGATGGTGGAAAAATTATTCCTACTACAAACAATTCAAATAAAATTGGTCAAATTCATATACGAGGTATGTAGCGTCTATTTCGATCATTTTCATTTATATTACGTATTATTTATAAGGACCAAATTTATTTAACTCCTATCTAAATGATCCCGAACATACAACCAGCAAGTTTACAACCATAAGCAATCAAGTTTATATGAAAACAGGTGATTTGGCTCGATATAATACACGAGAAGAGCTTGTTTATGCTGGACGTGCTGATTTTCAAATTAAAATACGTGGTCAACGAGTCGAAACAGGTGAAATTGAAAACACGATTATAAATTCGTATCCTGGCAAGATTTCCGAGTGTGTTGTTACTAAACTGGTACAAAATGATGATCTACTTGTCGCATATGTGGTCTCAAAAGACTCCGAGCTCGACACTGAACAAATTCGAAATTATTGCAATAAACACCTATATCAATACATGGTACCATCCATTTTTGTCTTCTTGGAACAGTTGCCTTTGAATGCAAATGGAAAACTCGATCGACAGCGTCTTCCAATACCTGATATCGCAGTTCTATCGACTGATGCTATTGATGGTCAATATTTAGAACCGAAAAATGAATTGGAGACGCTTGTTCATTCGGTATGGTGTAACATCCTTGGCTGTACTCGTATCTCGACGCGAACTAACTTTTTTAGTATTGGTGGTCATTCTCTTCTAGCTATTCGAATCTATCAACATTATCGAACGTTATTTGATTTTGACAGTGAAACAATAAATACTCGATCATTCTTTGAACATAATACCATTGCTGAACATGCAAAACTACTAGAAAATATTAAAGTTAATAATATACAAGCAAAACAATGGCACACACTATACATTAATCAATGTGAGGGATATAGAAGTGCTTTTACGCCAGAATACAATAATTTTCTCCTAATTTATAGGTATTGCATCATATGCTCAACAACGTATATTTCTTGATGAACAAGTTCGTTTCTCTGGCCAAATTGCCATTTACAATGAGCTAACTGTTCTACAAGTTACAAACGGTTCATTATTAGTGAATCGTTTATTACAAGCACTTCACTATGTCCTAAGCAAGCATACGATATTAAGAACTTCTCTAGCTTTCAATGATGAGGATAGTATTTTAAAACAATCTATCACTGACAAGCACCTAACATTTACATTGGCTGCTGATCAAATATTCAAAAGTGAAGCTGAACTTCAAACCATTATCTCACAAATCAATACCGATCCTGATTTGTTCGATTTATCAAGTGGTCGTGTTTTTTATTGTCAAATTCTTAGGCAACAGATGATACCTGATGAAAATAATAATAAAGAAATTATTACAGATTCTGATGTTCTCGTTATCGGCTTTCATCATGCTGCAATTGATCAATCAAGTGTCTCAATTTTTTTAAATGATCTAGATAATGCTTACAATAGTAACATGATGTTGTTAGATAATAATGAAGAACCATTACAATATATTGATTATAGTGTTCATGAGCGTCTAATCAACATGACATTATCACGTGAGTTTTGGCGTTCTCAACTGAATGGATACAATCAAGAATGTCGATTGTTATTGCCAGTTGATCGTGATTGCTTATACAGTGATCAACGATCTGGATATGCCTCTATTGCTCGTACTTCATTTGATAGTGAGGTCTCGATATCATTTCTCAATTATGCATCATCACATCAAATTACACCATTTCAATTATGTCTGGCTACATTCTATGCATTTCTTTTCAAATTAACATATCAACAAAATGATTTATGTATTTCTTGTCTCAATGCAAATCGATATAGAACTGAATTACAGAACATGATTGGAATGTTTGTTTCAACATTACCATATCGAATTCAAGTTGATCCTGATTGGTCATTTGGTGAACTTGCTGAACATGTGCGAGAAAAATGTGTATCAATTCTTGAACATTCTCATTATCCATTGCAACATATTCTTACTGACTCTCAACTTAAGCAACCAAACATTTCATTTCTTGA
>CAJNOI010000262.1:0-66037 GCA_905250115.1 Adineta steineri
TCATCACTGAAAGGAAAAAAGTCTGTTATTAATGCATTTTTCTTTCATTCTCTCATATGAAAACAGCTGTTGACATGTGAAGTTATTTGGCATTGAAGAGGACGAAAAAGAAAAAGAAAAAAACATACTCATCGATTCATGATAATTTATCATTTTTTTTTTTGAAAACAAATTTTTTTTCTCTCTTTAAAATTTTAATTATAATAGATCTCTTTATATGTCAATACAGGAAACCTGTAGATTAAAACTAATAATTGTTCACTTTGTCTAATCTGTCTTAAAAAAGTTTTGATCCTGTACAAATGACCAATGGACAAGAAAAAGAACGTGTGAATGCGAAATTGACCTCTGAACAACCTTTCAACTAACAGTACGAGTGCGTGCACACTCACAAGAGAAAAAAGAGAGAATAAATATATACATATACGGCGCGCCGCAGGAGAACTGCAGAGGACAAACAGAATAGATGGACGAACGAACAAATGGTTCAACCACGAACTCTCCTTCTTTTTCTTCTTGTTATATATTCTATATGCATTGATACTCTTTCAGCAACACAGAAACAGAGAGAGAGAGAGAGAGGCAGGGAGAGAAAGTGATCGACGAAGAATCCCTTTACAGTAGTAGGCATTCAATGCATTGCCATAACACAAATTCTTTCTCTTCATTTTTCTTACGCCGTGCTCGACGGCGGCGTCCAGAAGATTCTGTTCGTCGTCGACGATGGAGTTGAGAGTTCTCCTTTTTTTTCTTCATCACCGCTCTCCGCCATTGCCAACACCAAGGCTTAAAGCACACACACACACATACATAGTAGTTAGGAAGGTATAGAAGAACACGAAAGAGACCTCACATGCTCCGAAGTTTTTCGATAGACTATCAGTCGTTATTATATCGAGGAGAAACTGAGAGATGAACTTTACACACGATATGAATGTATCTGCATACACTTATGTTACATGATCCGGAAAGCCAAGATGCCGAGTAGGTTTTCGGGATGACAACGACAGCAAGGAGCAGCAAAAAAAGAACGAGAGAAAGAAGAGCGATTTTACGGGGTATCTTTCTTTTTTTTTTTCTTCTTTATCTTCTCTATATACACCCACTTTGACAACTAAGTCATACAAAACCAAAAAAGAAAAAAAATAAGAACGACTTAATACAAATAGGGCGTTGGCTTGTTGACGTCGATTAGAGGCAACTGTACAGGTGAATAAGTTTCTCATTAATTACATAAAATCATCACTTAAAAAAGCAATCAATCTATGTAGATTCGTATGTCACTGTCTATTTTTTTTGTTGAAGACCCAGTTTTATGAAATGTATGCATTTCTTGTCTATAAACTATTGTCGATCAAAACAAAATTGGCAGGGGAGTAGAAAAAAAGAACGAACGAGAAAAAGAACGTACTTATACGCGCTGTGCTCTTCTTCATGACTGTAGTGTATAGTAAATAGAAGAAAGAAAGAAAGAAAGACAGAATTATTTTACATACAATGCACGTTTTGAGAAATAGAATATGTGCAGAAGTTTTTCTTTTTAAACCAAAAGTTATATATATGTATGTATATATATATACATGGACGATGTCCATCTTAGATATTCTTGCCCTTTTTTTGTTCTTCTCAAACAACTAGACAATATATAGAAGCAGAAAAAAAGATTAGACTCAGTAACAAACGGACGGACGAAAGGAAAAGAAAGAAGAAATATCGTTTGTTCGTTTGTTCGTCGCTCATATCGGTATAAGACCACCAAGACAGAAAGGATTGCTTTGTACATATATACATATATATACATCGAGAAATCTTCTGTCTATCTCGTGTGTTTTCCTTCTTCAGGAAAAATTCAAAACGATTGTACATCTAAAATTATTTTTCAGAAACTTGAGCTGTGTATATTCATTCTTATGTTGACTATCTATTAATCATCGAATTAAATCAGCATCAATGTCTACGGTAAGATTTCTTTTCATTAGATATTGATTTATTTTCTATTATTCAATTTTAACTTTTAGAAATCATTTATTTCACAATGGAATATCGATGCTGTTATTGCTTGGCTTCACGAATCAAATTTAGGTGCATACGAAAAAGTCTTTCGAGGTATAGATAATTTCTTATAATACATTAAAAATAATTCATTTCTTTAGACAATGAAATTGATGGATCAATATTACTTAAACTCAGTGAATCAATGGTTGCTCGGTTATTTCCAACTATAAAACTTGAAGTACAATTTCTTGATTTATTACAAACAATTAAACAACGACATACAATTGAATTAAATTCAAAAAAAACATTACCTTCATCTTCTACGTTACTAAATGGACGTGCTGCGACAACACAACAAATAGCAGCAGCACATGTTATAGCATCATCGTCTTTTGATCATGGTAATAGTCATTCATCAAATTCAAATTCTCCAACAGCTACAAATGGTCATCATCATCCATCGAAAGTAACATATTCTGAACGTTCAATAATCCCTAAAACAGCACTACCATTGAAAACTCTTAAACGTGAACCAAAAAATTTTCCATATCAATTAACTAAGTACGTATTCCATTTGATAAAAAGTCGAATCATTTATTTTATTATCACTTTTCTTTCTAGTGCTCAAGCTAATGGAAATTCAAATATGGATGGAAATGAGAATGATACAAAACATACCTTCCCTCATGTATATAAATTACCTCAATTTACTGAAACACTCCGTTTAGCATTGGCATCACAAGATGCAAGTGCCTTTAAATTACGTACATATTATCGAAATTTATTAATCTCATCTATTTATGATGATCTCACACGATCGTATAATCTTTGGTATGTAAAAAAACTATTTATATTTATTAGATTAGAAAATGTCTGTTTATTTTAGGTATCCGAATGCTCGTCAATATAAGACAGTTGCCTCAGCACTTGTTAAATCTTATCCATTTCTTGAAACATCCACCGAAGGCGGCGAGGTAAGTCGTTATTTCATTTGCAAAAAAATTCTTCAATTCATTTTTTATTTAAGGGTGCATGGATTGATGGTATTAAAGGTAAATTCAAACGTGGCCGTCGTACAATAACATCATATGTTGATGCAGCACAATCAATGAATGCTGAGAATGGTTATGATCGTATGTCCGGTGATGAAGAATTAGGTGAAGAAAAATTAGCACAAACATCCGGTGGACAAAAACGATCACGACATGAATTCGAAGTTGATTCTGATGATGGACAATATGAATCAGGTGAAATGCCAATCAATGGTAATGGAAAAGATACTGTATGTTTACTTCTTTCATTTTTTAAATACAAATATAACGAAAATTGCTTTTTGTTAAGGATCAAACAAGTGAAAATAATGATGATATAGATGAAGACGAATTAAATCGTTTACGAACTTGTATAACAGCTATGCAAGAAACATTAGCAACAACAGATGATCCAGATATCTCACTTATATCAGATTATTTTAAAGAAACATTTGAAATTCGTCGTACTTTTGTTAAAACACATAATACAAATGAAATTCTTACTGAATATCCTGCATTACAATTACATTCATGCGTATGTGTTATCCAAAAATTCATTTTAATATAAAATTTTGTTTTTTTTGTTATTATTATTTAGTTACTCGCTGATTTTCATATGCAAACAAATATACCTATTCAAACAGTATTAATACATAAACTGCGTTCAATATCAAAACCAATATTACGACTAGCAAAAGAAACTGGTTGCGCACCAGAAATTCTTCATTCATATCATACTATTCTTTCACAACGACCACAATTAGAACAAAGTAATCTATAATAATATTTTTAACTTATCATTCCGAGAGTGGGATGGATGCGATTCACAGAATTTTTCTTATACAAAAACGTGAAACTGAATGCTTTTTATTTTTTTATTTTAGTCGTAGCCGATACATTCGCTATTTTAATTGTTGCTAGTTATTTTGGTGAATATCAATTTTTGTTAATTTCGTCGGATAAAGTAAGAAGAAGAAAAATAATATTTTATTCTAAAATAAATATATATTTTGTAGGATTCACAATCTCCATGGCCAATAATACGTGGAGATCATCCAGCTCGAGCATTTTTTGATGGCAAATCTTCTTCATTATCATATAATATTGAATTAGATTATGTCCAATTATTTCATCGACCATTAAATGATTTTTTAACAGCAATATGTACATTATTTGCTACATATACCGTTTTTGAAATAACTTATGGTAAACTTGAAATGACATTATCATTTATTGATTGTTTACTTCGAGATAATGCACATTCATCGACACGTTCACCACAAGTACATGAATTAATCAATGAACTCATTTCTATGAAATAAAAAAAAAAAAACGAGAGAAAATAGTTGAGAATGATTTTGTTTTTGTTTTTGTTTTTTACAATCATCTCATGCAGTATGTATATCTGTATATATCTGAATATATTTGTTTCGTCATTTGAAAATCAACGAAAAAAAAAAAGAAAACATAACATCAAAGAAATAGGAATTATTAATCTTTTAAACGATAAATTAATATAATAGCAATAAAATAAAGAATACTGATAATAAAACCAAATAATATTCCAATTAAACGTAATAGATTACAATCATGTGTAACATGAATTATTTTTTGAGATGGATTAATATCATGTTGAGTTATAACATGACCATCGGATGAATTAATAATAGCATATAATGTAAAACAAGATGCAAGAAGAAATGCAATAGATAGAAGGATATATAATATTAAGATAGATTTTTTAGCTTGAGGATATTTTGAACCAAATAAACGGTTAATAAAAAAATAAATTTCAAATGAAAATGATATCCAGATTAGTATATAATAGAAAAGGATGGATTGATGGTTAAAACCAAGAAATTCATTGAGATATGAATTGCAAGAAGTGAGTTTTATTTCAGCAAAGATTAATAGGAGAATTAGACAAATAAATCGAATAGTATGTATGATACCAAATGGTTGTGTGAAATAATTTTTCGACATAATCGGTTGTCAATTGAAAATCAATTGATAGGAGTGCGCACTTTTTCTTTTATTTTAATTAAGAGAAGGAAAAACAGATTCACAATGAATATTAACTATGTCAAAAATCAAAAAGGTTTATTACATCTTAGCCGACTTATTATTCTTATGATTTGTATTATTTATATTAATATTTTATCCTGTGGTCAAAATGCATTTGGTGGTCATGCGAATGTTAATTCAACATCAGATAGTGAATTTATTCATATTAGTAAATATTCATTATGTTTTAGTTATGTGGGTTGCATTGGGAATAGATGGTTTTGTTTTCTTCAGTCGAATATTTGAACAAGATGATGGAACAAGTGAAACATCTATATTAATTGATGCAGCATTAGGTCTTATCTATTTTGTTGCGTTTGTTATTTTACTTGTTTCGTGGATAAAATGTTCAGATACACAAACGTTATTTTGTAATGGTAATTACAAGTGTATTGTTCATATTTTACCTACTCTTGCTGCTCTTACTCTAACAATACTTTATATTTATCATGATGTTCGACGTTCTATTCGAAAGTTAAATTCCATATAAAACAAAAAGAAACTATTCAAATATGTTATCAAAATATTCCATATTTATATTATATTTTTGTTTCTTTCTTAACATGAATCATTAATAAAAAACAATAACTGTATTTTCATCTCCTTAAGACTATTTTTCTAAATCAATCAAGACTATTAATACTGTTTCTTCCACCGTTTTTTATTTTCACCTTCTATCAAGAAAAAAAAATCACATCCGAATCTATACATTTACATTTCTCACCTACTAAAAACACCTGTTCAATACTGTACATTAAAATCGTTAAGCTAAAAACCGGAGAAGCAAAAATAACGAATCATTAAAGTAATCAAAAAGATAAATAATAATAATAAGAGATGTAAAAAAAAAGATTAAATCTTCGAAGACAAAAAATAGATCATTGATTATCATTAGTTGCTAATCGAATACACTCATCTGGTGCACGTTCAGGTGCTAAAATAACAAAAAAAAATAATATTGAAAAAAATCTTAAATATAATTTACCTGTAATTAATGATGTTGTTCGTCCAATATCTACTACTGCTTGCGTAGCTGATTGACGTAATTGTCCAAGACTAAGAGAATGATTTTTCCATTCATTTAATGAACGTATAAAATCTTCCGATGATTCACATGTAACAGTATTTTGAAATGTATCAAACATACGTTGAAGTATAAGTGAATAAGGATAGAAAAGCCAATTTTTTCGTGTACGATCAGCAATATATGCGCGAAAAAGAGCGTTTGATGCCTCACGTGATCGTCGTGCTGTTGATACTGTTGGAATACCATCAACAGGTAAACTTGTTTGATATTGAGATATTTTATATTGTAATTGTTCTTGTTCATGTTGTAATAATTCAACTTCATCTTTCATTTTATCGCGTAATTGAATAACTCGTTGAATATGATGTGCAGCTAAGATAAATAATAATTATTTGAAAATAATACAAAAGAAAAAAGAATACTTACTACATTCAAGCATTTGAGCTTTACTTATTTTTGCATTTACTGGATCATTAAGTTCAGGAATTAATGTACGAAGACTTTCAAAACCGTTCTATAAAAAAATATTCAAACTTGTTTTTCTATTGTAAAAGAAATGATTTACTTTTATATTACGACGACGTTTACTTTCAGCATTTGAGTTTGATAATGTAGATGTTTCCATTAGCTAGAAAATAAGTCAATATACTATCTTCTATATATATTTAAATATAATAAAGTATTACCATATCATTATTTAAGTATGACATATTTTCAGGTGTTGATATACTATGTTTATTTGTTAATAAAGATGATGCTGTAGAATATTCTTGTGGAATATTCAAAGGCATATCTGCCGAACCAATAATAGACGCAGAACGTTGTGTTTTAGCCTTACGAGTTAATGGAAAAGTTAACATCGTTTGATTTGGATTTGGCATCTGTTATAGAGAGACAAATTTTTTTAATTATAAAAAATAAATCTTGCTTTAAAATTTACTTGAATAGGACTATGACTATTACTATTTACTGTTCCTAATCGTTTAGTTTGCGTTTTTTTCTGTGCAGGTTTTCTTGTATTTCTAACTGATTTAGTTTGTTTTTCCTTTGATATAGTACTTGGTGATACAGATTGTTCTATTAATGGTGAACGTTTTTGATGAAGAAGGTTGACAAGTGTTGATGATGGAGATGATTTATTTATCATGGTTGATAAATAAGTTGAAGGTGTTTGTGGTGTATTTATCATAATATTTGTTGGTGATGATGATGATGATGATGATGATGATATTAATTGAGTAATATTTTTATCGTTACCAATTGGTTTTGATAATGTTGATGGTGAATATGTATCAAATGGAAGTGTTTGTGGTGTTAATGGTTCATAATGATTGTTATTATAAATATTCATTTGATTTAAATTGTTAACATTTATCTATTCAATAGGAAAAGAACATGCGAATGTAGAAAAATAAATAAAAGATGTACATGAGAATTATTTTGATTTAGAAGATTTTTTTGATGTACAATTGAAAGAGTTGATCGATCATTAGGTGGAGAAACTAATGTTGGAAAATGATGTAAATTTTGTTGTGTTTGTGTTGATAGATTTAATGTATAAGGTGTTTGTGGTTGATAATGTTGTAATGTTGGTAACTAACGAAAGAAATAAAATATATTAATTTTCTCAATGCCTGTAAATAGCGGCGGCGCCAGGAATCTTGACTAGGGTGGGCTCAGGCCTAATAAATTTCAAACAGGGTGGGCTGAGATAGAATACCATTGGTTTTTTTTAAATTTGAAAAAAATTTCATGGTGGGCTCAAACAATTTCAGGGAAGGCTGAGCCCACCCTTGGCGCCGCCACTAGCTGTAAATTATAAAATTACTGCTGTAGTAGTCCGTTCATGTTTTAATACTATATGTCATTTATCAAAATTGTCTTATTTTATTTTAAAATATATGACTCATTCTCATTAGCACTATAATCTTCGTTAAGTTCTGGATTCAATGATCTATAAGAGTAAAAGGGAAGAGCTCTTTCTTTGAAAATACCTGGGTAAGTTTAGATCTGATTTGAATTTTTTTCCGTTCTGAGGGTGTGGCTTCTTCATATTGTGGATGTGTCCGTCTGTCTAACAGTGCTTGTCATCTCTCTCTCAGGAATACATAATATTTCGGATTAATATCAATTCTAGATGTTACACGATTAGATTTTATATCAAAAAATATCTTACTGAATCATTATGACATCTCATATTGAACATATCATCTAAAATATAAATAAAACTATTGATCAATCATTTTAAAATTCATCTTCTTTTTTTTACGATTTATTGGTTGTTGTTCGAAATCATCGAATAAAGAATTAAAATCAAAATGATATTGACCCATAACAGGTTGATATAAATCTGGATTTCCACCAAGACCTAGAAAAAATAAATATTTAATCAAGATTATCAATAGGACACTTTTTCTTCTAGGTATTAAATAACAAACAGTTTCATACAAAACAAAAAACAACAGGTTATAAAGCTGGTATCACATAACCACAAAAATAAAGGAATATTAAAAGCAATTAGACTATATTTATATATATATATATATGGAAATTCGGGTTTTCTACATATCGATAAATCGTATGAGCATTGACAAATAAGAATTATATACGCGCAAGTCATTTACAAACTAATCTTATTAGACAGTAACAAAAAGTACTGTTTTATATACATAAATATATATTGATAGCTACGTATATATATATATATGCATTTACCTGAGAGTGGATTGTCTAAGTAAAAATAAAATAAAAATAAACTGACTATCACCATTCAAAAACAAAATATTAAGACTAGACATACCACCATCTTTATCATTGAATATATTTGTTGTTGAAAAAAGTAATTGATCTTCAATTAAATCAAATTCTTCAAAAAGATTATATGGTTCAGGTGGTGGTGTTGCAATACGACGAAAATTTGGATTAATCTTTGGTGTATGAATTTCTCCAACATTTCCCAAAAGACTTTTCATTTCTTCACTCTAAAATTTTATATTCAATTTTAGAAGAAATAAAAAACAACAACAACAAGTACCGTTATATCATTTTCAAATTTTCTTAATGCTATTTTTGAACTTTGTCTCCATTTGATATATTCACCTTTTAAACTATTGATTATTTGTTGTTTAAATTGTTGAGTTAATGGTGTCTATTAAAAATAAAGACAAATAATTTTCATTAGAATATAATTATAATTATACAGGTAATGTTTGAGTTGTATCTAATGGAGAAACAAATTGACAAACAACAGTATTTCGATTTAAAATATCTGAATAAAATTTATATAAACATTAAGATTAGAAAGTTTTTAATTGAAATTACATTGTTGATGCCATGTTCGCCAAATAACATTATTTAAACGAATTTTATCTTGACATTCAATACGTGATCCACGAAAATTTTTCCATTTTGGTGATGTTAAATTCGATCTAAATAAAAAGTAACATAAGATTTCGTATAGAATTAAAAAAATTTTACCTATATACATTGTTAAAAACACGTAGAAAAGAATATAAACTATTAAATTGACCATTTGCTTCTGTTCGTCGTTCTGGTTCACCTCGTGGTCCATCATTAAGAAAAGGTAAACCTTGTGCAGTGGGAATCGGTGATGGGCATGGTACATCAATTGGCTAGAAAAATATTATCATAGAAAATAATATTTTTATAAAAAATAATGAATTTACTTCTGGATCATTCTCTATACTTGATGTCATAAATTGACCTGAATATAGAGGATGTTTGACTTCTTTTCGATTTCCATTTGAACGTGCAGTTGGTTCTAGTTTTATTCTTTTTACACTGCGAGACATGTATATATTTTAATGCAAAAATTTCGTATTATTCGTTTAAAAATCTAAAAAAACAAATAGAACAAATGGTATAATAACTATAGCTTCCTTCCTTTCCCTTTGTAAACTAACTTATCAACTTATGAAAAGTCGATCAAAGCGACACCAATTGATAAATTCTGAATGGTTTATTTATTTCATCCATTCATTTTTAGCTCGAACTACGTCATATCTTCGATTTAGTGATCCAAACAAAATGGTACTTATCATATGACACGCGGGGGTAGAATAGAATGTACTCAACAACTACAGAACTACTCTATCGGATAACTAAATTATAACTGTATATAAGGGAGAAAAAACACATTCTTATCTTACATATTATTCCGCTATGATTTTCTCTTCCATGATAAATAAAATTCATTCTAATGTTTGTCATAAATTCTCTGGACATTTTGAAATTACTATCAGATAACATAATATATACACGTATTTGTATTTCTAAAGTTATGCAAATAATAATAAAGTATTATATAATAGAAATTCAATTTACTCACAGATTTTCCATTGGTGACTAATATTCCAACTGGTGGGGGTGTGGTCGAGATGGAAGGAACACACCCCCTTTAGTACTGTTCCTGTTCTAAAATCTCTTCTCTCATCAAACACATAGTTATATTTAAGTCAGTGATGTCAACTGTCATAGTTGGAAAACCGGAATTTTAATATGAAATTCCGGAAAGGTTTTTAACAGTTAAGTTCTACCGGCTAAAATAAGTTTCTCAAAATTTTGTTCTCGATTGTACCACTTATTATTTAAAAAGACACATGTTTCTATATATCAAAAGAAAATCAACATCAAAATTCAAAATATAACAAACTAAATATATAAGAACTATAAGCCACTGAGTCGCTGTCAAATAAAAAATTGTTTTTGAGTTTTAATAAATAGGTAAAATTTAATTCAATAAAAGTCATCTGAAATCCGGAAAAAGTAGGACAATCTGGAATTTTTCTGGAAAAATCGGAAGAGTTGGCAACACTGATTTAACTATAATTAATAATGTTTGCAAATTACTATTTGTTATAAATTTGAAGAATATCTATACAGTTATCTATTATACAAATGATTACGTTGCAGCGTATTACATTCAATGTCATAAAATAGAACTAAAAGTATGTTAGAATAAGTTCAAAAGAACATCTTTTATATAAAAACAAATATTGCGAATACTTATTCGTATATTGACATCTTTATTTAATACAACAATTCGATCACTAAGAAATAGATATGAGATTTTTAAAATAGTTTAATGTTACAATCTATTACTGACTACTGTTAAGATTTATTTTATCTTGCCTCTCGATCGACATCTGATGCACTTTTATCAAGCACTACAAATCAACGAACATTGAGATTTAGTTAGAACACTACTCATTTCAAATATACTAAAATCAATTATAAGACAGTATGTATAACGGAGCTAAAATAATAACATCGAACATATTTCCTACTGTAAATAATTAGATGAAAGTGATGAACTTGAACTATTAAAAGTCAAAAGTATATACATATATACATTTATGATAAAAGGAAATTTTTATCTTCAGATCTATCATATTTATAAAAGAATAGAGTACAAATGTGAAGTAGTACTACTAGCTATAAGATGTAACAAAGACATTTAAATATGATTATACTGATAACAGAATATACAAGGATGAATTTATTCGTTCACATTAATATAATGATCAGCGTTCGTTCGATGAAGTAAATTAATTCTAAAGATCAATTAACTGTTAAAATATTTTATTTCATCATCGAATTTTTAAAACATTCATAATTAATATAATCATTCTATCTTAATCTTTGCAAATTTTACATGTGTAATATATAAATCGAAAATGATGTCACTAGTTGACAGTTTATTGTAAAATATGGATTAATATTCTGTAATTGGTTTGTTATTTGTTAAAATATTTGGTTTATTATTTCTTATCGTATTTTGCAAAATAATAATGATGATTTTTATTGAAACGTATTGACCTTTCGATTTTTTATTAATCGAGATTTTTTAGCGTAGTGAAAAAACTATTATCAATTTCTTTTTGTCTATTTTTATCTATTAAAGTACGCTTATCAAAAAACTAAGTGTGATCAAAAAAACTTAACAATTATCATCTTCAATTTCTTTTTTTGTGCCTTATTTAAATTTGATAGCATATCTTACTTTATAAATATGAAAGGAAGTTCGATATTGTTCTATTTCTTTTCTCAATGTCTATTTTATTTCGTTTACATTATCTATCAAAATGTTGCAGACATACATTTACCTACATGTCAACTACAACACGAATTATTGATGGCAAAGAAATTGCCAAGTAAGTTCAAAAAAAAAAATTTGTTCGATTAAATATTTAAATATATAATTTAGAAATATACGTGATAAATGTCGATTAATGATTGATGATTTACGTAAACAACAGAATGATTTTAAACCCGGTTTTGCTGTTGTTCAAGTTGGTAATCGAGAAGATTCAAATGTTTATATAAGACATAAATTAAAAGCAGCAGAAGAAATTGGTATTGATGCTCGTCTTGTTCGTCTAGATTCTTCAACAACAGAACGACAAGTTTGTTTAGAAAAAATCTTTTTCTATTTTATAATATTTATCTTTTTTAGTTAGTTCAACAAATTGAAGATTTAAATAATGATCCAACAATACATGGTATTATTGTTCAATTACCATTTGATTCTGTTCAAACAATTGATGCTAATCGTATTGCAAATACTGTTTCACCAGATAAAGATATTGATGGGTAAAGACGAAAAGAAAAAGTTTAGTTTTTTATTTTCATATTAAATTCTTTAAATAGATTATCAGATCTTAATGCAGGACTTTTATCACATGGAAATTTAGATAAATGTTTTGTTCCATGTACACCAAATGGTTGTTTAGAATTGATAAAATCAACAGGTAGAATTAATAGAAGAAAAACGTTTTTATCTATTAAAGATGTCTTTTTGATTAGGTACACAAATTGAAGGTGCAACAGCTGTTGTTGTTGGAAGAAGTAAAATAGTTGGTACACCAATGTTTGAATTACTTAAACATCATAGTGCAACTGTAACAATATGTCATTCAAAGACAAAAAATATTCAAGATATTGTATGAATATTAAAAAAAGACTTTAGTTTTAGAAAAACGAAAATTTTGTTTTTTTTTCATTTTAGATAAAACAAGCTGAAATTGTTATTGCTTGTTTGGGTAAACCAAAATTTATTCAAGGTTCATGGCTTAAAGAAAATGCTGTAGTTATTGATTGTGGTATTACATCTATGCAAGGTATTTAATACATCGGATTCGATTTATAATTTTAAAACTACGAATAATTTTAGGTGATAATGGTAAAACACGTCTATTCGGTGATGTTGATTTTGAATCATGTCAAGGCATTGCTTCATGGATAACTCCTGTTCCCGGTGGTGTTGGTCCGATGACAGTCGCTTTACTTATGTAAGCTTTTCTATATTGAAAAAAAACCTAATCTTTGAAAACTATTTTTCTTTATTCACAGGCAAAATACACTTACGGCTGCACAACGCTATCTAAATACTTATTCTCCATTACAATGGAATTCTATGACTTATTTACCGCTTGCACTTGAAGCACCTGTTCCATCTGATTTGGAGATTGCAAAAAAACAAATTCCAAAAGATATTCAACAATTAGCACGTGAAATTCATTTACATAATAATGAATTGGAATTATATGGAACAAAGAAAGCAAAAATAAAACTTAACGTACTTGAACGTTTACGAAATGCACCAAATGGAAAATATGTTGTCGTATCTGGTATAACACCAACACCATTAGGTAAATAGCAATAAAAATCTCGCTTCAGATAAAATCATTTTGATTCTTTTTTTTTTTAAGGTGAAGGTAAAAGTACAACAGCAATTGGTCTTTGTCAAGCACTTGGTGCACATTTAAAAAAGAATGTTATTGGTTGTTTACGTCAACCTAGTCAAGGACCAACATTTGGTAGATATTTATATCTAGTTATAATCATCAATAAATATTGTTTTTTGTTTTAATTAGGTATCAAAGGTGGCGCAGCGGGTGGTGGTTATTCACAAGTTATTCCTATGGAAGAATTTAATTTACATTTAACTGGTGATATACATGCAATAACAGCTGCAAATAATCTATTAGCAGCACAAATTGATGCTCGAATGTTTCATGAAAATACTCAAAATGATCAACAATTATTTAATCGTCTTGTACCAACAATAGATAGTAAACGAAAATTTTCACCTATTCAACAAAAACGTTTAAATAAATTAAAAATTAATAAAACTGATCCAATGACATTAACTACAGATGAAATTACAGCATTTGTTCGTTTAAATATTGATCCATCAACAATAACATGGCAACGTGTTGTTGATACAAATGGTAAAATTTTATAGGAAATGAAAAGATAAAGTTATGTTTATTTTCTATTTAGATCGTTTCTTACGTAAAATAACAATTGGACAAGCAGCAACAGAAAAAAATTTTACACGAGAAACAAATTTTGATATAACTGTTGCAAGTGAAATAATGGCTGTTCTAGCATTAACAAGTTCATTGGGTGATTTACGTGAACGATTAGGTAAAATGGTTGTTGCATCTAGTCGAGATGGTGTACCTATTACAGCTGATGATCTTGGTGTTGGTGGAGCATTAGCTGTACTTATGCGTGATGCAAGTATGTCATTTTCTTATTCATTTAACTGATAGAAAAAATAAAATGTACTTTAGTTAAACCAACATTAATGCAAACATTGGAAGGCACACCTATTCTTGTGCATGCAGGACCATTTGCAAATATTGCACATGGAAATTCATCGATTTTAGCTGATCAAATAGGCTTAAAATTAGTTGGAGCTGATGGATATATTGGTATGTATGAAGAAAATATATCTTATTTAGTGAAGCTAGTCGAGATAATGACAAGCTACAAAAAACATGATTTTATACGAATATTTGAATAGAAAACGCATTACTACAATATAGTTTAGCCCAGCTAAATGTATCTTCTGAAAATTATAAATCAATTATTATCTTCTAGCTTCGACAATGCTTAAATTAATAATTCGTTGGTAAGAAACAATGTAAGACTTTGTTTGAGTATATAACATAGTGTGTAGAAAACTTAAAACTACTACTAATCTACATCAAAATTATTCAATGTTTGTTTGAAAATCTAATTATCTTTCTATTTCATTTTAGTAACCGAAGCTGGTTTTGGTTTTGATATTGGTTGTGAAAAATTTATGGATATTAAATGTCGTTATTCTGGTTTGATACCAAATTGTGTTGTACTTGTTGCAACAATGCGTGCATTAAAAGTACATGGTGGTGGACCCAAAGTTGAAGCAGGTACACCATTACCTCCAGAATATACACAAGAAAATTTACCATTACTTGAACGTGGTACACAAAATTTAGTTAAACAAATTCAAAATGCACAATATTTTGGTGTAAACGTTGTAGTTGCAATCAATAGATTTAAGTAATGATGAATATTTTTCGACTATGATCTTTTTTTTCATATTTGACTTACTATAGAACGGATACACAAGCAGAAATTGATTTAGTTAAACGTATTGCTATAGAAAATGGAGCTACGGATGCTGTCATGGCTGATCATTGGGCAAAAGGTAAAAACATATAACTTTCATATCAGTTTTGTTTGTAGACTATATGAACTTTGTCTTGGACTCAAAATCTTTTCATCAACTTTTTAAAAATGTATTTTTGAAATAATTTTAAAAATCTTGAGAGTAAGTGTGGGTAACGGATGTATGTAATAGTTGCACTCACACCCGCACCCACCCAGATCCAAACCCATATCCACACCCAGTTAAAATCTAAGTCTTCTTTATATTTAATTTTTTTTGTAATTTTAAATAGGAGGAAGTGGAGCAACTGATTTGGCTCGTGCTGTTGAAAAAGCATGTTTACAAAAACCTGATTTTAAATTTTTATATGATCTACAAGTAAAATATTTTTTTTAATCGATTATTTCTTCTAGAAAAATTTTCTTAATATTTTATAGTTACCTATTGAAGAAAAAATTCGTATTATTGCTCAAAAAATCTATGGTGCTGATGATATAAAACTTTCTGAAATGGCTGAAAAACGTATACAATTATTTACTCAACAAGGTTTTAATGATTTACCAATATGTATGGCTAAAACACATCTATCACTTTCACATGATCCATCATTGAAAGGTTGTCCAAAGAATTTTATTTTACCTATACGTGATATACGTGCTAGTATTGGTGCTGGTTTTCTTTATCCATTAGTTGGTGAAATGTCAACTATTCCAGGTTTACCAACACGTCCATGTTTCTATGATATTGATATTGATCCAATAACTGAAGAAATCTATGGACTCTTTTAATACTATTACTACTACTTCCTATTGATCTTTAGTTTTGCAATAGATACTTGTTAGATAGTTTATATGGTGATGGTTAAAAATATTGTTTTTGTTTTAGATTATTGTTTTCTAGATAGAGATAGACTAGATTAAAATCCATTCCATAAATGAAATCAGTCACAGAATTGAATTTGAAAATTTTTGATACTAATAATTATGAATAAAATTCATTTGTAATTCAATTATTACAAGATTAAGATCAAGAATGGCTGAATAATACATCTATTACATTATATCGAAAGAAATATATTTAAAACACAAAATAGTAGAGATTTTGAAAGTATCATAAAATCGAGTTCACTGTGTTCTTCTTCTCATTCGATCTAAAATTCATCTCATTGTTAAATAAATCTATCGGTCACAAAAACGTTATTTAAACATTCTCTAAATTAGATAAATCTTTGTTTTTGATATTTTCAGATGGCAACTATAAGTGATACAGATTTAACTAAAAAATTAGAAGACAGTAATTTACAAGCATCAACAACTGAAAAAGATACAGCTAATACTATAAAAACTCAAGCTAATGAAGCATTCAAAAGTAAAATCATTTTTATTCATAATCTTTTTTTTTCTATAAAATTCTATAAAAATAGATTGTGATTATGAGAAAGCAATTGAACTCTATACAAAAGCTATTGAAATTCATCCGGATGCAATTTTATATTCGAATCGAAGTTTTGCTTATCTTCGTCGTGAATGGTATGGTTATGCATTAATCGATGCTAAAAAAGCATTAGAATATGATCCAAAATATATAAAAGTATTTTATTTAAATTTTGAATAAAAGAATATTCTTTTTTTTTCTTCTTCCTAAGGCATATTATCGACGAGCATCTGCTCATATGGCATTAGGAAAATATCCATCAGCATTATCTGATTATGAATACGTAAAAAAAGCTTGTCCAAATGATAAAGATGCAACATTAAAATATGAGGAATGTAAAAAAATTGTCACACGTATTCGTTTTGAAAAAGCTATTGCTGTTGATGATTCAGGAAAATCTGTTGCTAATCAAATCGATCTTAGTTCTATGCGTATGTAATTTTTATTCACGTAAAATAATATATTTATGCGATATATTTTCAGCTGTGGAAACTGAATATGATGGCCCACATTTAGAAGGTGATGGTCGTGTTACAAAAACATTTATGCAAGCACTTTTACCTTATTTTGAAAAGCAAAAAAAACTCCATAAAAAATATGCTTATCAGGTTTAGAAGAAAACAAGATATACATTTGTTAGGTTATAGAAATTTTTCATTTAGATTATTCTACAAATACTTTCGATATTTAAATCATTACCAACATTAATTGATGTAACTGTGCCGCCTGTAAGTTTGTTTTTGTCATAAAATTATAATTATTAAATTGTTTTTTTCAGAAACATAAATTTACTATTTGCGGAGATATTCATGGACAATTTTATGATTTATTAAATATTTTTAAATTAAATGGATTACCATCAGATGAGAATCCTTATGTAAGTTTATGCAATAAATTAATCTAAGAGAAATTTTTATTTGTTTAGTTATTCAATGGTGATTTTGTTGATCGTGGTTCATTTAGTATGGAATGTATTCTTACTTTATTTGGCTTTAAAGTACTCTATCCAAATCATTTCTTTCTTGCTCGAGGTAAATATTGAATAATATAATTTTTGAAATGATTTTCTTTTTTTTATTTTAGGTAATCATGAATCAATAACAATGAATCAAATGTATGGATTTGAAGGTGAAGTTAAAGCGAAATATACTGTACAGATGTTTCAATTATTTACGGAAGTTTTCAATTATTTACCCTTAGCACATTGTATTAATAATAAAGTACTTGTAAGTACAAGTGTATTAAAGAATTACAAATCAAAATCTATCATGAGTGTTTTTTTTCTCTCAATATTTAGGTAATGCACGGTGGACTATTTAGTAAGGATGATGTTACATTAAAAGATATTCGCGCTGTTGATCGCGTTCGACAACCACCTGAAGATGGACTAATGTCTGAAATATTGTGGAGTGATCCACAACCACAAAATGGACGATCGGAAAGTAAACGTGGCGTTGGTAAATATCCCCAAAAATAAAATACTCCTCATTTTTATATACAAATTTTCTATTATAGGTCTTCAATTTGGACCTGATGTAACGGAACGTTTTCTTAAATTAAATAATTTAGAATATGTTGTTCGTAGTCATGAAGTTAAACAAGAAGGCTATGAATTAGCTCATAATGGTAATTAACAATCGTTATTAATAATCTTTTTCATATATAGATTTAAATTTATTTTAGACAAATGTATTACTATCTTTTCCGCACCGAATTATTGTGATACAATGGGAAATAAAGGTGCTTTTATAACTATAACTGGTGATAATGTAACACCAAAATTTACATCCTATACAGCTGTATCACATCCAGCCGTTCGACCAATGATGTATGCTAATCAATCGTCATTGTTTGGTTTGATGTAAAAAACCAAAATTCTTGACAATAAGCATCGAGTTTTTTTTTATAATGAATATTGATATAGTCCGGTGTGTCGTATTTCTTTTTATTTGTTTTTCTTTTTCTTCTTCTTCTTTACCTTACGTATCAAAGTCTCGTACCATGTCTACCTCATTTTTGACATGCTTCATGAATTCTAATAGCACTTAAATTCCTTTTTTATAGGAGATTTTTTCATATTCAAACAATAAAAACAAAAATCGAGTTTTTATAGTAGAAATATTTTCTCTATTCTATTTGATGTAATGCATAGATCGAAAAGAGAATTGTCTATTTCAATGCTTATATAGCAAAACATATAAACGATTTTATTCTAATGAAAAACAAAAATCAAAAGTTTAGTTCGTTTTTTCAACGTCCATTCGGTGAAAGTGCTTCATCTTTAACTGATATGTTGGGCTTATGTTCAGTCGGATTGATAGCACTTGTAATTGGTGGAGTATTATCAACTAGAATAAATAATTAATAGACATAATATTGATATTCAAATTTACCTGTTCTTTGTACTGAAATCGATTCAATAAATGGTATAGCTAAATCTTTAACAAATTCAAATCCTTCATATGAAATCATTGTTTTATCATTATACCAAGTAAGTACAGTAGTTGGATTGATAAATTGATGATTGAGAAAAAATTGTAGTAGAAATGTCATCATTTCTGTTGCTGGAATATAATTATTTATATTTTTCTTGAATATCGATTGGAATGTGTATTTGGACTCATTCATTAAGATATCATAAAAAAATCCTTGTATAGCAACAATAATATCAAAATCGGTTTTTTGCCTTAAGAAATATTGTTGAATAGTTGATAAGTGTGCAGTAAGAAAAGCAACTTTCGTGTTTATATTCTGGTGTCTATGCCAAGCTGCTAGATATGAACATACAAGATTAGAGAATTCAAAAGATCCTCGTTGATTCTAATAATAATAAAAAAGAGATAAGAATATATAAAGTATTATTAATTAACTTACACGAATGTAAATGTTAATCTGATTTTTAGATTCTTCTACTGGTGATATAAATTTAAACATTTCGACAAGTCGTCGTAGAGGACGACAAAAATTTAAATGAACAGTAGTAATTGGTAGTGATACTGATGAAGTTATTTTTCTTTTTTTTGTTGGTTGATGAGTTAAGGAAATTGTTGGTTGAGAATCATCTTGTCTTAAAGTCATTGTTGGTAATCTTGGAAAAGTATATTTTATATTTTTAAGGTCTTTTTCTACATCTTGCATTGTATTTTCAACAAGATTAAGTATACTTATAACAGAATTCGGTTGACTTTCTAATAATCGAAGTGGTTCTCGAGCATCAACTTCTAATTTATTGAATAGATTTTTATAAGAATTTTGTACATCTTGTTGTTGCAATGTAATCAATTGCAATTGTCGTTGATAGCTTTGTTCAATTTTAGTAAACTGTTCTGTTCGCCATTGAGTTAATGATGTTAGTGTATCATGATATAGCATACGATTCTTTTCAGTATCTTCTTTCAAATGTTGATAAGTTATATTAAGTTCATTCGAAAGTTTTTGAATGTTAACAGAAAGAATTTGATTATGATCAGTAATATGTTGAAAACATAATCGACGGTTACAATGTAAACAAATAGCTGATTGAAAATTGGTACATAAACATGGTTCTTCACATCTATAATTTGTCATTCTAAAACTATATTAATAAAAAATAAAATATATATAAATCATTATGAGACGATATATACAGAAAAACAAACTGAATATCATTGATATACCTCGACTTATCTAGGAGAAGAATAAGAAAAGAACGAAAACAAACTTTATGCATGACAAAATATTGATAGAAATAAAAATATTATTAGATTATTTATATAATGTTTCACATTCAGAGTATGAGTAATGCAAGAAAATTTGCCACTCAGTATCTTAAAAACTTAAGTTATGTAGTTTTATTATCGATTTCAAATTTCGATAATTTTCTCTCTGGTTATCATCGTTCTAATTTTCTTATCTTCCTAGACAATAACTCAAAATAGTCTATGAAACATTTTACCTATATTTTTCTTATTAAAGAAATGACATGACCGTCGTTAGTGAGGCAAATCATCAGAGGTAAAAAAAACTACTTACTCACCTCATTCGTCTGGGAGAAAAAACTTTGAATAAATTTTTATGATTGAACAGAAGCGTAGTCCTTTTAGTTGAATGAAAGGAGAGAGTATTCAAATTCTTCTCAATAGATTGATCTGTTCATAATGATCTAATGAACGTAATTTTACAATATAACGATTATAATATTGCTTATATAAGATGAATCACTTCTACCGTTCGCTCGGTGTTTATTGCACATCATGGTCATCGAAGAGGAAAGATATATAATGATTTATCATATAATACGAAGAAACGATCGAAAAGTAAATATATACAGCAGTAAAATAACACCATCTATTGGTCTACAAGGATGACTAGTTTTTATGCATATAAGAAAATAAAAATAAAAGTAACATGTGCCTATAATATATCACCTATACTAGTTTGACGTCAAATGCAGAATGAAAATTTGATTTTTTGACCGTGTAATATTCGTACGACGTAATTAAAAAAAAATCAAATTTTTATCCTGAATTCAACGTTAGGCGACTATAGTATATAGCGACCAGTGATACCAACTGTCATAGTCAGAAAACCGGAATTCTAATGTGAAAATCCGGAAAATTCCGGAAACTTTTTTTTGTTCAATCCGAAAAGGTTTTTAACAGTTAATTTCTATCGGCTAAGATCAGTTTCTCTGAATCTTGTTCTCAATTATACCGCTTATTATTTCAAAAAACACATGTTTCAATACATCAAAAGAAAATCAACATCAAAATTCAGAATATAATAAGCTAAATATATAAGAGATATAAGCCACTGAGCCGTTGTCAAATAAAAAATTTTATTGAGTATTAACAGATAAATATAATTTAGTTCAATAAAAATAATCTAGAATCCGGAAAAAAGTGGGAAAATCCGGAATTTTTCTGAAAAAACCGAAAGAGTTGGCAACACTGATAGCGACTGTCAATATTAATCGTTTATCCAGTTATATTTCTTTGTTAGAGCTGTTTACTATATCAAAATATATGTAAAATTGTCTTCCTTATTTATTTCTTTGAACAATTTAGACATTCATTAATACTACACATAATTGTATAAAATAATTAATCTCTTCTGAAGATGAGCAATAATGATCATTTAGATTTAACAAAGAAATTGCCACCACTATTTTCAAAATTTCGATTTTATCATTCAACTTATAATCGATACCACTGATATTAAGAAAAATATAGATGTGCTCATGTTTACAACATATTAGTGAGAAATTATAGTCAGTTTATTGTATTTTATATTCATAGGCAAAATCTAAGATCAAAACTCTTTATTTTTATAGATTAACTACAATTATTTACGAGAATTATAGAAAATAACATAAGACAGATAATTTCATATTCACAATCGCTACAGCTGTATTCTTTCCTGTATACGTACATCTGTGGAATATGACGAAGATATATAAGAGTTTTTTTTGTATAATTCATTTGAATGAAAAGTAAATGCGTTACTCACTATATCTGCCATTGCTATATTACATTTTTTCTTCTTACATATACTTTTTATAACTAGTAGTACAAACGACAGATATATGCAATATGTCAGGATGTGATTTGATGTGTAACGACCGATGTATAAAAAGAAAAAGTAAACAAAAACTAATCACAGGAGTGCAGAATACGCCCATTTGCGGGAACGCGCGTTCGGGAAAATTTTTATATCGGGAAATAATAAGGAAATTTTTTTAGATGAAAATATTTTTTTGTATACAAATGATCCGATATATTCATTAGGATAGAGTATGTCTAACATATCGTAGTCTCTTCTTTCTTTTCATTTTTTTTACTTAAATACTGAAAAATTCTTCGTTTTTACGAAAGATTCTGCACCCCTAACTAATCATTTCCTATCAAACGGATGTATTTAATAACAGAACTATATGTATTATCAATTTTAAATAAAACAGTCGTCTTTTTAATTATTCAGTGATCGATAATGTTACTACTATTAATATTGCATACAATACGATTCGACAAATGCCACATGACTTTTTTATTTGATAATATGTCTAATTAAGAAACTTATTTATCAACATAAAATATAGACGATAAATTGACACTTAATTCATGAGAAGTTTTCAAATGTTTGATTATTACTGCAAAGATTGAAAATAGTATATAAGTACCGGCATTTTTCAATCAATTTAGATAAGTATAGATTTCGTAGAAGTTTAAATCATTTTACTAATCGGTTCATAACTTTTTGCTGATATTATACGTAACGTATACCTATAATTGATTGTAGAATATTTCAAAGTACACACCTTTGAAATCAAAACAGCAAATTTTCACTTGCATTCGTCATTACCATCTACTGCTGAGTTTCAATTAATCTCAATGTCGTTTTTCAAAACGTCGATGAATGACTGATATATTAGTTAAAAGATGATTTCCTAGTTTAATATATACTAGTAAATCTAAATCGATTACTGTCGATTGTTATTTATTTGATTAGATTTTGTATGTCATCTTATGTTTTTTTCTTTCTATCATCATTAGAATATGTAATTTATTAATAATTGGTTTAAACAAAAAACGTTTTATACATCTGTTACTGTTTCTATAAGTTTTACATGTAATTTAATGAAACAATGACACAAAAATATAGTCTTCAAATAAATTCATTCTGTTTCATCTATACAGAACATTTTTTCATGCTTCACTTCAGTAGAATTCATTGGATTTGATTTTTTTACATTAGAATCTAAAATAGTAATATATAATTATAAATGATCTTTCATAATAAATATATTTACTGGATTCATCTGTCCAAAGTGAGTTAATAAATGGTGCAGTCATTTGTTTTGCACCATCGAAACCTGTATAAGCATTGATATCTTTATTATAATACCAGTGAGATATTTGATGTACACTAATACATTGATGATCAACAAAAAAATGTAATAAAAATGTCATTAATTGTCCTATATTGAATAATAAACATATATTATTATTATGAATAAAGAATTAAACTTTAATTTACTTTTATTTTCAGAAATTGTATGATTATAAAAGAATGCATGTATACCTACTAAAGCAATATAATTATCAATATCAATCGGAATATGTTTCATAATAGTTGACATATGTTCTTTTAAAATGATAGATTTATGTTCAATTTTAGAGCATCTATACCAGGCTGTTAGATATGAACAGACAAAAACAGGTAACGGAAAACCGGCGTTGTTCTTCCATTATGAAAGAATTATCTTTAAAAAAATAGAATATTAATAGATTGACTTACTTTAACATAGTCATCAAGGTCATGCTTGCTTTGTACGATATGTGATACATCACTAAACATGTCAACAAGACGTCTAAACGAACGATATTTTCCTAGACATATATAACGAAGCGATGGCCACTTGAAGTTAACAGAAAATCTTTTGGATGGTCGGTGAGTACCTGATGTATGAAATATAGTGGAACTACACAGTTAATTTAAGTTTTTACTCGGATCATACTCGATAATGTTATATCCTTTGAAGATGTTGACGAAGTATCTGTCAAGTTACATCGTACATCAACCGATGGCAAAGTTAAGACGTTCCAGTGTAATTGTGCAGCCTGATCTCGTATTTTCTGTATTGTTTGTTCAATATGAGTAAGTACGGTAGCACCAGTAGTTTGTTGAGCTTGGATAACTTCTAATGGTTTCCGAGCGTCATCATCAAGCTTTTTAATTAACTCATAATGAAGTGTATTTAACGCTTCCTGTTGCGATTCAACATGTTGTAAATAATTATTATAGGCTTGTGTAATATTTTCTACTTGTTTTGCTCGCCATTCAGCAAGATCCACTAAGACAGTTTGATATATATCTCTGGTTTTTTCATATTCATTATTAATATGTCCAGTAACCAATACAATTTCATGTGAAAGATTTCGAATATTATCAGAATTAACTTGATTATGTTGTGCAATATGTAATATACATAATCGACGATTGCAATGTAAACATATAGCTGACTGATAATTATTACATACAGTTCCTTCTTCACATAAATAGTTTGTCATATTGATCTAAAAAAATTGAGAGATAATATTTTAAAGTATATTCTACAACATACTTCTTTTTATCTTAATATCATACAGACAAAATAAATATCTTTCATGAAGCAGTACATGTGTCCTCTTACATATTTATGGTTGCGAAATCAACGATCATTCTGTTCTTTGATGCGTGCAATTTCTTTTTTCGTTCTTCTTTTCCCATGAAGAACACTGCTTTATATAGAGAAAAAAAATAATTATGCAAGTAATTGTATATACTACAATAAAAAAAAGAAGAGGATGAGAAAATATACACATTGAATATTAACAACTGTACCCAATCTATTACTACTATATATTGAATTTTTTTAATTTAATGTAAATGATTTAAAATTATCAAAAAAAAGAGGATATATATATACTATTGTAATTTTTCATTCTTAATATAAAATAAACTTTTTAAATAAGATAAATATATTTTACAGAAAATATGAAAATGTATTCTGAAAGTGCAAGATCTTGAGCAATTTATTTATGTCCTCATTTTTTCACATAGAGGATGGTGTGTAGGTCCAACTAGACCTATACATAGATAAAAATAGAAATACTTGAATTGTTCTTATTTACTTTCATATACTCCACAAATTCTTGATTTTATTTTCTATGTTCTACCATTGACAAGTTATAAGAAAGAATTTTATGAGATATTGATTGGCAACAACTCTTTCAAATGGATGCTAACCAATAAAATGAGTGAGACTACTATTCGAAAGACGAAAACATACACATCAAAGTGATCTGAACGTTTGAAACTTGTTGTGATCGTGCTTTTTTTGTTGCTTTTCATTAAACATAATCACATACTGCCTATAGCGTGAGGCAAAAATCATTTTATCGGAAAAAAAATTGAATATCTCTATTATTAATCAAGTAAATGGATTCAATTTTTTATTGATAACAAAGACAAGCTTATATATCAATGTTTGATTTTAGATAAGAAAAATATCCAACGAATAATGAACATAGATCTAGATAGGAATACATTTATATACCGATTATCAACGATGAAAAACGCATTCCATTGATCCTGCTCCAAATGTTAAATAAGCTATTGGATGACGTTTTGTTTAATAACGTTCAGAATAAAATACATTAGAACCTTCAGGTCCTCCAGAGTTCAACAATAAAATGAATTGAATAGATATCTGTATGGGTAAAAGTGCCTACAAAGAGTTGTCAAAGTAGTGGATCAGCTCACGAAAAATCCTTACATAACTTTTTCAACTGTAATTTCCTGTACAATTGTATCTTAAACAGCGCATCTTTGAGTAGCTTCATTAGCAATTGGATGCCCTCTTAACACTTCATAAATAAACATATTCGTATAAAGCATTTGAGCAACTATATCGTCTCGAGTTAGTCGATACTTAGCTTTACTAATATCTTGTGTATTACCCTACAAAATTCACAGAATTAAAAAAATTATTATTAAAAATTTTGAACTGTATTTATCTGCAATTTTTCATCAGTTATAACTTGTAACATTAATTGTAAAATATCGATACGTGAAGTTCATGTCTGCTTTCTCTGCTCAATAATTAGATTTAGTCAATTTAAAAACCATAAAAGTGTAAACTCAGATAATTGTTTTTCAGTTTTGAAAAATAGAATATGAATATTAATAAATACTCGTGCAGCATTCATATAAAAAAAGATTTTTGTCAATAATACATCCCAGTTCGCGAGCAAGTTGAGAAAATTTAGCAAAAATATTTTATCTAAAACTTCGAGCAAATATTTCTTTGATTTTTTTCAAATAAATATTATCTGGATTGTTTTGTAAATCAGTCTCAGTTTCAAATGCATATCGGCTTAAACTGAAAATAAAAAAATGAATTCTTATTTATTCCTTGACGACTCAATCGTACAGAAGCTATCAGATATATTTGTTTAATGTATTCTCTATATTCATATACATGTGGTGCACTTTTTCTTCCTCCTCATCAGGGTCATTAAAATGTTTGCACATAATAGTGTCTATGGCATCAATCAGATTGAAAAAGTGAATTAATGCTAAAGTTGAATTAAGCTATGTAATTAGTGCATTAAGAGTTAAATCGTCTAAAAAAGATGACTTATTCGTCAATTCGGTCTTAATTCGCCGTATTTTTTTCAGTGTGAATGGAACCTATACTCGCCTGATGCGTCTATTCGTGTAACAAAGCTCGACACGTTTGCCTCCTGAACATTTAGGCCATGTGATACCCAGAGGGCAACATATATATATATATATACATATATATATTGATTTAACAGTTATTACTCAAAAGTAAAATATCAATATCGTAGTGTATAGCATTCATAAGTCGAATCTTATTGACTTTTCTCATGGCTTACTTTAGCTTGAGTAGTCACTATTTTACTGTATGCACTGCACGTAAGTCATCTATAAAACTAAAAACTTTATTATTGTTTCCTTAGAATAGTATGAATGGTGGTCACGCATGCCTATTCACTTTAATATTTTTTATCCTTAATAATTAATAATATCAGTACATCTATGAATAAACTGTAACTGCAGGTATATAACAGATACTAGAAAATTATTTCTGTTAACGATCAACTTCGTTAACGATGAATGTATTCGACAAACTTCGGAGTTTTTATGTAGAAACTGTGTAGAGATATGAACAATAATACAAAATCAGTTTACTATTCAACGATTTCAGTTACTTTAACATTTCATAAGAAAACACTTAAGTTTTAATTGTTTGAACATTTGATATTTTCTCGAAGCTTCAGCATAATAATACGCTTCGATAGGTAAAAATGATTTTGTGATGAAGAGATACTTTCATTTTCATTATAATACCGTCATCGATTGATATGTACCTATAAGTAACCTCACGCTGATTAATTATTTTATTTGTAATACATGGTTTTAAAAAAGAGAAGAAAAAAACGACTTATAGAAATGATTCCTTTAATGATAATTCGAAAAAAATTAAATCGAAGACATTTTTTTCGTGGGAATCTAATAATGATAAGAATGAACGTTAAATATAAACTATATTCAGTTTTATCGACTTTAAAATTCACTTGCATTATTTTCAACATTTTGAGAACAATCTGAAAGGCACTTATAATTTATTTAGAGTTAGCAGAAGTGGAAAAGAAACTAAATGACGAACAACTTCAATATTTACGTTATTGTAAGTGTATCTATGTTATATTTTTATTCTCTAAATATCAAATTGATTAAACTAGATTACGCAATAAACAACCGTCCAAGATGGCCGGAAGCCGAAGAAATAGCCAAACAATGGAATGCTGCGAATTTTTATTTTACTTCGCTTGTGATGGTAAGTATACAGTATGATTCTGATATTCTTACTAGGTTACTAGATTTTTGCGAAACTTGAGCAACTTTTATATTTTTACACATTTGGGTAAAACGTTTATTACTTCATCGAATTGCGCAATTCTCATTCGATCTAATTCTTACTTTGACTGAGTAGTTAGTATAGCTCTAAAAGCATCAAAAATGAATTATCTTGCAATGATACCTATTTCATTCAGTATTACCAGAGTATTTCGTTCGAACAAGAAGTAGATTACCTCCTAAGTGATATGAAAATGGAGGTATTTGTGTTGTCAGTTGAGTTCATTAGGTATATATGCAATATATCGACCGAAGAAATGTATTGTTTTGTAATAATTGATTCGAGATCGCAGAGTTCCATAAAAGTCACGAAATTTAAAAATGAATTTTAAAAACTGTTTTACGAAGATCTGGATTTCGCATTTGTTTCGTCTAGTATTCAAAAGTAATCGTAAAGCGAAGTTTTTGATAAAACTTTTCAAACCTGTTAAAATCTGAAACACACTTTTTCTAATACAGCTCGACGAGCTTTTTTAAACCAATAAAAAATACATTAAGTCGATTACAGTGGCCAATTTTAAAGATCTTATATATACAGTAAATATCCTAAAATTCAGGTTTTTCTCTCTCGGAAAAGCAGCACGGGCTATTACACTAAGCTTGTTAGTTTGATGGTGAGGTTTTTCATTGTTACCGGAATGAGTTAAATCAATTTAAGTGGTAACACAAATACCTCCAATGGAAGATTCAAGAGATTTATGGAAAACATGTTTTTAGGAACTGTTGAATGAGATCGTCTGTTTGGTATACAAGCAGAGCAGTTAATTATAATTTTTGAATTGAGTTATTTAGACTTTTGTTGCAGCCATGAGAATCAGGTTTTAAGATATTTTGTTAATGTATGATGTAAGTAAAAGAGCTTGGCTAAATCAGACTTCAATGAGATTATTACATAGAAAAGTCAACATTTATTGCAGATGTGGAAAAGCCAGCAAGATTCGTCTCTTCGATGAGTTAAAATAGTCTGAGACAAAATAATGGAAATGCATAAATATATTTTTTGAGAGCTTAGAAATTTACTAAACTGTTGGTGACGATAAGGAATAAATGAAATGAAAACTATTATAGCTCGTAGAAGTAGTAAAACCTGTATCGTTTTATATAAAAATAAAAAATGCGATATTTTGGAGAAAAACAGTAAAAATAGGTAAATCATGGTGTATTTTCATTGTGTTTAATCGACATTGATATTGGTTTATTTTCAGAGATGGTTTTATGCTCGACGTATGTCTGAGCCAATAGCGCCAATACGTCGATTCGAAGCACCAAACGCTGCAGCTTAGCGAATATAATGGTTTCTTTGCTTATCATTTCTATTTTGGTCATTCGTTGGCTACAACATGCAACTCTTTTTTTGTACTTACATTTCATGTAGTTTTGTTAAAAACAATGTTTGTTTATCATTAATTCTTTTGTGGTGATGTAATATATATAGAAGAAAGTTAAAACTAAATGTTATTTTCAATAGATTAAATTAAGAATACTTTGCAAAATATTTCGTGTATATTGTAACTTCATATTGACTTTTGCTTATTTATCGGGAGGTTCAATTTGGTTCCAAAGTTGAAATATCGGGAAAGACTAAAAAAAAGTAGAACGAAAAATACTACAAATAGAGTGGTTTTGAGAGATATTGAATAAAGGTGTCGTTGTTAGTACTTAATCAATTTCATAAATGGACAAGAGACACGCGGGAAATGTTATATTTTATTAGTATTCCGGTGCATTGAAAGAGGGAAATACAGTCAATGAGATTCTAACATTGAATAGATATTTTGTGTAATATCCTATTAAGGATCTGATCTTATCTTATCCATGATTTGTATTTAGTGAATAAGCTAGTATATCAAAATCTTTGGTCTCTTCAATTTTCGTTTTTTATAATAAACATTACTTTGAATTTGTATGGAAATTGAATGTTGTTAGCAAAAAAGAAATATGCAGAAGTCTTTCCTTCAACTTGTGGCATTTTTAGTTTCGATCAAAGTTTGAACATTTCTATTATTTGATATAAAACATTTCATACCATAAAAATTTTCTATTTAATCGAGATTTCTATATAATATATTTAGATGTACATACAATAAGAGTCACTTGACCATTTTTCTTTAGACTTTATTTATTGATGAAGTAAAAACAAACAGTTTATATTCACGATGTTAGATATAAATATGGCTCTTTTTTTTGAATAAACATGTTTTTAACTTCCTGTAAATAAAATTTTTTTTTTCGTTGTTTTCTAGAAAAATAAATTTACTTTTTTTTTAACTCTACGCGGTAGTAGAAAAATGTCAGTTTGTGAGTAATGCTTTTAATTTCTTGATCACGATATATGTATTGTAAATTATATAAAATTTTATCACCAAAATTTGTTATTTTCTCGAAAACCATTGAATTCTTTTTCTTTTTCTTCTCGTTCTTTTTCTAAATATGCAATCTAAAATATAGCATATAATTACAAAAAGTAATTAATTGGAAATGTGTATCTTACAATCAACTTTCCGAGCGCTTTGTCAACTTTCGATAGACATCGATTGACTGTAGATTTCAGTGACATTTTGCCGATCCAAGTAAAGCCTAAATACTTAAATTTATCAAGGATCCCTAGCGCTTGTCCCTCCCTGTAGATCTTCATCCCTAAGCGTTCTATTTGCGAGTAGAAGATTTGTACGACCGATTTTTGAATGTCGATCCGTTGTTTCCATTTTATTGCATATTCTGGTATATTTTTGCATAGTCGGGGGGGGGTGTAGGTATTCTATCCTTTCTACACCCACATCCACACCCTTAAGGTGATCTTTTTTTCTTCTTCATTTCTTTATGGCACTTTTATCTGTAATACCTATAAATAAAAATTTGTTTTTAGTTTTTTTTCTATGAAAATAAATTTACTTTTTTTTAATTCTACGCAGTAATAGAAAAATGTCAGTTTGTGAGTAATAGACTTAATTTCAAGATCACGATATATGTTTTCTGAATTAAATAACATTGAGTCGTGAAATTTTTTTGATTGTTTGTTTGAAATTCAATAAACTGTTTTTCTAAAATTTCTCGTTTTTCTTCTAAATCTTTTATCTAAAATATAACATACACTTGCAAAAAAGTAATTAATTGGAAATGTGTATCTAACGATTAGTTCCGGATCCTGTACTTCCCAGGACGGCTCGGCTATTCCCACCATCGGAAACGACATCTTAAACGGCCTAAAACGACTATAAAACGGCGTTTTACTGCCTTATTTTTAGTCGTATTTCACCGTAATCCGTCAACCCAGAATACGGGCCGTTTTTTCACTACAAAAACCGGCCGTCGTTTTCCCCCTTGTTTCTATACATTTCTGGATCGACAGATTGCGGTGACGTTTTAGGACCGTTTTTCGCCGTATTTTACCGGTTTGCCACATTTAAGGCCGTTTACATCGCCGTTATCTTTGCCCTGGGTTCTTGTTTTGATGAAGCAGCTCCCAATGTAACGTCATTTGATGCTCTGGATAATGAGGGCTCCATGAATACTGTTTCTTATTAATGAAAAAATTACTTATGTATAATAAAGGGAAAGATATCGATGTGAAATTAACGTGAAAACGACGAGCTAGCACGAAAAGAGAAAAGTTTTCATTGGCTAACAATTAATCAATCATAAAATCATATTCCAAAGCACTTTTATTTCACGAAAAAGCCTTTGAAATATATTACAGAGTTTTACCAGAAAATCATCCATATTTAGCTAATGCACAAGTTACGCTCCTCCGAGGACTCGCTTAGCTCTTTCTGGTAGAAATGCATTTTCTTCACATTTACTGGAAAAAACAATGAAAACCGTGAAAAATTGATTTTCGATGTTTTTTTGACCTTTAAATCCTCTTCGCCCCAACCCTCACCTTGGTCACCTAACAGACCTCAGATTCGAACTCTCCGTATCGAAATACCTCTAGAAATATCTTTTTCAGAAAATTGATTTTCAATGTCTTTTTGACCCTGCGGACAAACAACCAGACAATTTATGTTTGCAAGACTCTTCTATACGAGAAAGAGAATATGATAATATTGGTTCAATGTATTGCAAAATAGGCAACTATTCCGAAGCACTTATTCTATCTCTTTTAAAAGCACTTGAAATCAAACAGAACATACTTTCTCCCAATCATCTTCAGTTTATTACTTCATACAATAATATCGGTTTGGTGTATGAAGAAATAAGTGAATACTCAAAATCACTGGTATACTATGAAAAAGTCATAGAAATTTACGAGAAAACTCATTATTGAAATCATCTTGGTCTTGCTATTGCTTACGATAATATTGGGTCAGTGTATTGTAGTATGAATGACTGTTCAAGAGCATTATCAGCTCATGAAAAAGGAATAGAAATCTATCCAAAGAGCCGACATTCAAATCATTCGAATCTAGCTGATACATACATTAGTATTGATACAATTTATCAAATAATGAATAATTATTCAAAAGCACTTCTATATTATGAAGAAGCAATGAAAATCTATAGAAAAACTCATCCACAAAATTATCCTAGTTTATTGTTCTTTACAATAATATTGCATTGGTACATGGTTATATAGAAAAATATTCGACAGCTCTTTCATTTCATATGAAAACGTATGAAATTCGACAGAAAATATTTTCATCGGATCATATCGAGATAGTTGAATCTTGTAATAATATTGGTTTAGTATATGTGATATGCATGAATATTCCAAAGCACTCTTATATCATGAAAAAGCACTTAGTATTAAACAGAAAATTCTACTTGAAAATCATTCAGACTTAGCTATTACTTATAGCAACATTAGTTTAATCTTTCGTTGTCTAGGTCATTACTCAAAAGCATTTTCATCGTATGAAAAATTAGTTGACATTCACCAGAAAAATCTACCATCAATTCAATCTGATTTAGCTTTTTCTTTTAGAAAGATCGGTTTGATGTATCTTGAGATACGTGATAATTCGAATGCATGTATATCTTTTGAAAAAGTATTAGAGATCTATCAACACATACTCTCTCCAGATGATTTTGAATTTGCTGATTCTTATTACAATATTGGCTTAGTATATCAACAAATGGGAGATCATATAAATGCACTTATATTTTTTGAACGTGCTTTAAATATTATGCAACATTCATCGTCTGAGAATCATCCAAGTCTTCAAATATTTGAAGAAAATATCAAAAGTTTAAAAGAATAATTATGAATAAAAATCATCTCGTTTAAAAAGTATATGTATTTTACGTATTAAGAGTCGTGTTCATGTATACTAGACTTTCAATATAAACTTTGATACGATGAAATGTTTCTTAATCATACTGACTGTGGCGCTCTTAATATATTCTGATTCAATAATGGTTATACACATTTCTTTTTCTTCTTCTCTCCCAACCGTGCTGTTTTTTTTCCTTTTGTAAAATACACGTGTTTAACTTGCCTACGTTTATCTATGACTCAATTATGCAAGTTGATCTATCACACAATTTCTACAAATAAACAAAAAGAAAACCTATTTCTTATTTTTATTTTACAATTCTTAATAATAAAAAAAATTCCTATTGAATTTAACTACATTATTGATTAATAAAAAATAATTTAAATTTTTTTAGATTTAGTTATTAGTTGACGGTTGCGATAAAACAATTGAAGAATTATTTTGTCATGACTGAACGTTGTCAATTGCAGCATTTATCATTACAAAATAATGATATGCCTATTCATAAATGTATTTTATTACAAAATTATTTTTTTTGAAAAATATTTATTAAATTCATTTTAATTTTAGCTATACCAATGGAAAAACTGGACTTTATAGAATTAAATCTAGTTAAAATTTTATGTTATCAAACTCCAAGTCGATTCTATGTTTATCTTCGTCAAAAATTAGATAGTCATGCAAAAGTAATAATAATAATATATAATATTTTACTTAATTTTATTTTTTTTTATTTATAGTTCCAAATAGAATTACAACGTGCTATGCAAAATTATCAATCAATATCAATACCTACACAACAATATCAACGTGATCAAGCAGTTGCTGCACAAGATAATCATGCTGTATGGCATCGTGCAACTATATTAGGTAGATTTAATCTTAATTATTTTCTTTCTTTTACATCTAAATTAGATTTTTATTTACTTTTTATCAAGATTTAAATTTTAATTTAAAAGAAGTTTGTGTATATTTTGTTGATTTTGGTGAACAACAAACTATTGCATTAACAAATATCCGTTCATTACCACAAGAATTCACTCGTCAACCAGCATTTGCCATTCCATGTCGTTTATATGACATATGTCCATTAAATGGAAATGAACATTCAACATGGAATTTAGATGATCCTGTACATTATGAATGTAAATCACTTATGAGTGATGTTATGCATTGTAAAGTCCTTGATATTAAGGAACAAATTTGTTATATTATTCAAGTTGACATTCCTAGTAAGTATAAAACTTTAATCGAGATGTGTAATTTAGATGACTGATATAAAGTTGGTTGTAAAACGAAGAAACTAATCTCGAATTAAATTTTGATTATTATAGATGAATAATAGAAGGCCTTAGAATAAGAAAAAGGTAGAGGTGCAGAATCTTCCCAAAAACCAAAAATTTCCTCCTTCGCGTGGGGACATATGAAGAAAATTCTTCACCTCTGGAAAAAGGACTGCATAAAAAGTGTTCATAATAAAGAGAGAAATATTTTATCCATCAGATTCATGAGTATTCATTAGTAAAGATAATTACGCATAATTTGAAATAAATTTTCCGTTAGTATAAAGAATAATCAACAATTCAAAAATATTACATGTTAAAATGTGGCGTTATTCGTTAGTCAAAGTTTTGAAATTTTAGTTACAGTATTCAAATTGATACCTGTTGACTAGATGATCATTAGTTAAGTTATTATAATAATAAATAAAATATTCATTAGACTATTGTCTACGAGATAGTGATCATTGCGAAGAAACAATATGAAAAAAACAAAATTCGAATCTCGGCGATATATAACTGATATTCTTTGATACTAAATGATAAACTAAGTGAATAACGGCGATTCATGATATTCTTTGTTTATATAATACAGCGATGATCGTTACTATTCAACTAAACCGTTGAAGTTTCTGTATGAATGATTAAAAGACATACAGAATAAGTTTCAGTATGACTTTATCGTGTGTGATATTTTTTGTAGTTTAAATATAATCTAAACTAAAGAAAATGATAAAAATTCGATTATCAGCGTCATCTATTTATCTTTATCCAGTGCTTCGCTTCTCTGTTTATTTATATTAAATTCTGGGTAACAACGTCGTAGCGTGATTAATCTCTTTTTCTTTATCTATTCTTGAATTCAATTTATTCTTTTCTTTCGAATAGTAAACGATTAGTTTATCCATGTGACCTCCATACAGATTCAAAAGAAAAATGTATATATTAATCGATAGATATACATCATTTTTTTCTCTTTTTAGAAGTGGGAGATCTTGGAACATTTCTTTTTCAGAAAAATCTTGCATCTCGTATAAACATGCAAACATCTCAACCAACAAATTATAATACAAATCAATCGCAACGATCATTTGGACGAGCACCACCTGGATTTTCAGGTCCACCTTCAATAGTCCAACAGCCATCGCAACGATTGACACCACAAAATGATTATTATACTAATTCAACTAGTACAACTCAACAACCTCAAACTCATGTAGTACAAAAACCGGTTGTTCAACAAGCTTCTAGTACAACGTAAGAACAGAAAAATAAAGTTGAAGTCTCGTTGACTTGGGCTATTAATAATTCAAAATATTTACGAGTAATCTATTCTATGTTTATACCTAGGATACTATTGATATCTTTGAAATAATTTTTATTACGATGTTGTATTAATCGAGTTACAATTGACTTGATTGTTTTCGGATGTAATAATTTTCAATTTCTATATCAATCATAATTCTAATGAGTTCAGTCACGTAGTGATATAAAATGTAGAGAAATTTCATACATTTTTACTCAAAAATGTAACCATTGATTGCACTGTAGCACGAGTCATTTTTCTAAATTCTGTTTGTTTATAGACACCTTCTTATTTTTATTATTTCACACATCAATAGTGTTATAAATTGTACTTGAAATTTATTATAACAGTATGAATGTATAATTGTAAAAATTGATAGAATACTTATGAGAAGATTAATATCGAGCTATTGAATGTTTAACCTAATTTAATTTATTAAGGTCATCCATGGATTCATCAGCGGAGATTCGTCCTCCATTTCCACCTCGTATGTATTCATTATTAAAAAAATTCATAAATTGAAAATCTCGATTTAAATTAATTTAGAGAATGGAAATTTTATCATCACTCACGTATATAGTGCTCTTGAATTCTACGGTTATTCTCAACAGCGTACAAAGGAATTAGATTCACTTCAAAAACATTTTGAAGATGTGTATAATAATAATAATGCAAACGATCAATCAATAAGTGTTAGTCTGTTATTCGATGGTGAAGCATGTGTAATTCAACAAGGTGATTTATATCATCGTGCTATAATCAAGTAAATTTTTTCTTCCTTTTTTTTTTAATTTTAAACGAAAAAAAATCTTTTTTTCATTTAGACATCGTGAATCAGAATCAAGAGTATTAGTTAGACTTGTTGATCGTGGTGATGAAATTATTGTAGACACATCAGAATTATTACAACTTGATAAAAGATATTTAACCATACCAGCATTTGCACAATTATTTCGTTTACATAATTATGATGAATCTGTAAGAAAGAGTTTTTTGTAAAACAAAATAAAATGATTTTTCTTTTATATTAGTCTAGTACAGCTACTATCACACGTAAATTTAAAAAAATGATTCTTAAGCAAGTGGTTCAAATTACTCTGCAAGGAGCTGCAATAAATGGATTTTATCCTGTTGAAGTTAGAGTATCTGATTTATCAGTTAATCAAGTTCTTCTTTCAAATGATACTATTCCAGTGGTATAATTAATCATTTTTTCTTTTAAGCAAATAAAAATCTTTTGTTTTATTTTAGGTTGCACAGGCTATTCAATCACTTGAGTAAGATATTTATTTCGAATATTCTTTTTTTGCATTGAGAGAATAAATTTATTTAGAATACATAATACAAAAGTTCAACAGGATATGAATGTACAACGAACAAATGATGATTTACGTGCACCACAAAAATTATTAACAGGAGGAACACGTGCACAACCAGGTCGATTTGCAGTAAATCAACCTACTGCAAGTGAACCATCAACACGTTTTTCACGACCACAACAACAAGATGAACCGATATCAAGAGTAACAAATGAAAATCAACAAACACCAACTGAACAAAATCGTCCATATGGTAAAGAAATTTAAGAATAAATATTCAAGTTGTTTTCTTTTTTTGAAATATAAGGTCGAGAATTTAATAATGATGAACAACGTAATCGAAATGAAGGTTTTTCTAATGATGAACCAAGAAGTGGAAATAATCGTGGAGGTGGTTTTGCTGATCGAGGAAGTAAAAATTTTATTTATTTTTTCTTAATAAAATAATAAAAATGTTTTTTGAATTAGATCGAAATGGTTTTCAAGGTCGAACTTTCAGTCGAAATAATGATGACAATGAAAATGAAAATGGTGGACAACGTTCAACAAATTTTGCCAGTAAGAAATACGAAATAAACGATTGAAGTTTTCTATTCCTAACTGATATATGAAAAGAATCTCTATGACGAATATCAGAATCGACGAATTATGCAACTACTTCGTAGAACTAGTATCTTAATTTAATTATGAAATATGATCTGAAAGAAATATTATATTGAATAGGGGTAGAAACTTATATTCATTATTTTCCTTTCTCCACAGGCGATGATAAATATTACAAGATTGTCTTTCACAGGAAGATAATTATACATAAAGAAAATATTAGCTCGTCTAAAACTATATTCATTTGCATAACCTTTTATTATCTTCTTTTTTTATTTTAAAGGTCGTGGTGGTGGTGGTGGTAGCAGATTTGCTGATCGAGGAGGTAAGTTCTAAAATAATAAAATTATTAAAATGCAAAATTGATTTTGTTTCTCAACTAGGTCGTACTGGTTTTGATGATCGTAATAATAATGAAAATAATGGACAACGATCAGGAGGATTTGGCAGTAAGAAATTATACAAAAATGATTATTTTCATTCTTCTTTTTTTTTAATATTTAGATCGTGGTGGTTTTGCTGATCGAGGTGGTTTCACTGATCGAGGTGGTGAGTATTTGATTGAATTAATTATTTATAATCAATAGTTTTGCTTAGGTCGCACTGGAGGCTTTCAAGATCATAATAGTGGAAATCGAAATAATTTTAATGATGATCAAAATGATAATGATAATGGACAACGATCACAAGGATTTGCTAGTACGTAAATTTTTGTTAAAATTTTAATTTAATATTTGCGAAAATTTTTAGACCGTGGTGGATTTAATAATAGTGAACGAGGAGGACGAGGCAATGGATTTCAAAGTTATCGTGGTAGAGATGGTAGTCGAGATAACGCACCACGAAGAGGTGGATTTGGTGATCGTGGTGGATTTAGTGAACGTGGTGGTTTTAGTGAACGTGGTGGTTTTGGTGATCGTGGTGGTTTTAGTGATCGTGGTGGTTTTGGTAACCGCGGTGGTTTTAGTGAACGTGGTGGATTTAGTGATCGTGGCGGATTTAGTGATCGTGGCGGATTTAGTGATCGTGGTGGCCAACGAGGAGGTAATTATCTATTGTAATCTAATTGTTTTCTATTTATACGAACTAAATTATTCATTTTTAAAGGTCGAGGTGGTGATCGCGGTGGACGATCTGGTGGTTTTAGAGATCAGAATAATAATAATAATGATGATTCAACAAAACCATTTACTGGTTGGGGCAGTATTAGATCCGCTACTAAATCATTCGAATCTGGTGATCGTTTTATTGACAATGAAATTCCTAAAGAAACATTTCAATTTGCTATCAGTCATGTCGAAACACCAAATGATTTTTTTATTCAATCATATTCCAAAGCTAATGAATTAGAACAATTATCCAAAGATTTACAATCTGAATATAAAGATGCACCTGAATTAGATTCAGATTCTTTTAAACCAAATCAAATTTGTTTAGCAAAACATTCAGATAATTGTTGGTATCGTGCTATTATTCTATCAGTTAGTTTAATTAAAACAAATGTTCGTTTTGTTGATTTTGGTGATACACTTGATATTAATAAACAATCAATTCGACAGATATCAAAAAAATTTTGTGAAAAACCACTATATGCATATCATTGTACATTACCAAATGTTGAAGGTAAATTGAAGAATCTATTTTTCCTTTTTTTCTATTTTCTTCTTTTAGTTAATGAAAAATTTAATAAAGATGAACTTATTGAAAAATGTGCTGAAAAAGTATTTAATGGCAAACTTGAAAAAAATCTTTCTAATGATAAATATATTCTTCGATCAGATGATATTGAAAATTTAATGTTAGAAAATAATGCTATTCAAAAAAAATCAGACAATAAAATCAAAGGTCTTATTGTTTATATTGATTTTGATAAACATCAATTTTATATTCAAGATGATGAAAAAATAATGGAGATAATTAATGATGGAGTAACAAATGCTAATGATGAATTATCTTCTGATGAAATTTCTATTAATTCAATGGTTGTATCAACATTTGAAGATGCGCCATATCGTGCATTAATTCAAGAAGATTTAGGTGAAAATGTTCAAGTTTATTTTGTTGATTTTGGAAATACGTATATATGTCCAAAAAATTCATTAAAAAAATGTAATGAAGAATTAAAAAAACATTCATATCAAGCTAAACAATGTGAATTATATAATATTTCGGAAAATGATTTAGATAATGCATTTAAACAACTTGAAGAATATTTAGAATCGAATTTAGTTGAATATTCTATTATTAATAAAAATATGAATGTATTTCATGTTAAAATTTATACGAATGGAGAATGTTTTAACGAAAAATTTTCCAATCAATCAATAGTAAATGATAAAAATGATACAAGTGTTGATATGGATGATCAATCAAGTACAACAACAACAGCAACAGTTAAAGAACAAGAAAGATCAACAAGTACAACATGTAAAAGAAATAATGATCAAATTTTATCACCTGTTGGAAATTCATTGACTGTAGCAACAAATATCAAACGAAAAAAGAGTGAATCAGAAACAGAAGGTAGATAAATAATTGTTTAAAAGGAACGAGCACGAATAGCATCATATTGTTCTTGAGGGTGTATGTGAGGTGGTCTTACTAGAGAAGATTAAAGGAATTTTGGTTTCCCTATTCTTGATCAATAGTAACAAAAGTCTATTAAATTTCTACTGATATTGATGGAAGTATAGCTTACGAGGGGAACCGTCCGAATTGATTTAGATCTCTTGAGACGGTAATAGAAAAATTTTCAAAGGATACGAACCCTTCGCCTTTTTCTCGAATTATGGTTATTTTGCTGGACTTGCCAGCTATGACAAAAGATTTATCAAAAACTCAATTTTTTAAGAGATGCACTCGTTTTAGCTGAGGTCCTTAGAGTCATATAGTGATTATAGGACCTATGTGCCAGCGAAATTTCAATAGTTTGGTTTTTTAGTAAACCTCTTCTCATAGCTGGTAAGTCCATCAAGATGCTCATACTTCGAGAAGAATGGCGAAAGGTCCCCGAATTTTTCTAGTATCATCTGATTCTACTTATACGCGAAATATCAGCTGAAAATGTCTGAATTCAAATCTCTTACTTTATATTTTAGCTAATCCAACAAAATATCGCCAAGGAACTTTAACATATTTTGATAAAATTAATCCAATTGTTTATTTACAATTATTACCTGATTCTGTATCAACTATAGAACGAATAAATGAACTAATTGATAAGGCTGTTCAAGAAAATAAACATAATTCTTCATACGAAATCGGTGATCATATTATTGCTCAATTTTCTGATGATGAAAGTTATTATCGGGCTCGTATTGAATCTTATTCAGATTCAACAAAAACATATGCTGTTTACTTTCTTGATTATGGAAATCTTGATGAAAATGTACCTGTTGATCATTTGTTTTCTTATCCTGATGAATTAAAACAAATTGAAGCACAAGCTCATAAATATTCTTTAGAAAATCAAACATCTCAAACATGGACAAAATCTGTTCTGCCATTAATTGAAGAAAAACAAAATGAAACAATTGATTTTTATTTTATTAATGAAAATCAATCTATAATTCGTATAAAATTTTCTGAAAATGATAATCAAATATATAATAATCAACCAAGAACATTAAATGCAAATATATCAGGTACAAATAAAGATTGTTTTTATATTCATATATTACCTGATAGTGATACACTTATTTGTGAAATGTGTGAATTATTAGAAACATATAAAGGTGAACATCAAACATCAAATCAATGGAATCTAAATGATTTATGTATTGTATTTGATAATGAACAAGAAAAATATTTTCGTGGAAAAATTCTTTCAATTAATAATGAGAATTATGATGTACAATGTATTGATTATGGAAATATTCTTGTCAATAAAACTAATGATGATATTTATTTATTAAATAATGACGAATTATTAAAACAATCACCATTAGCTCAAAAATGTCGTTTATATGGTGTTAAAGAAGAAAATCAAAAAAAAGCAATTGAAGAAGTTATTAAAAATATTACTCCAACTGAAAATGTTACAATAACAGTTCAAAATGATCAAGATGATTCGTGTATGTTAGTAATGTTATTTCGAAATAATAATGAAATTGTCAATGATCTCTATCAATCAGATAATGATAATCAAGTAAGAAATCATTCATATATCGTGATAAATAGAATATCCAACGATTACTCTATAGAAGTTATTTATACGGTAAAATATTGATATCATAGCTGTCAAAACAGAAATTCTTTTTTAATATCATTCTGATAGACTAGTTTCATTTGGGATATAATAATTAACGATAGTTTTTTAAAAACTGAATATTAAATATATTTTCAAATAAATCTCTTTTTAGAAAGAAGCAGATACTGAAAAGAAACATGAAACATTACCAATTTCATTTGATTCAGCTATAGCAGCTGATGATTATATGTCAAATGCCGAAACACCATTTACAGTAAATGATCAACAATTAACATCACCAATTGGTGTTCCTCAAGCAAATAGTACACAACAATATTCTGATACAGCAAATGCAACTGTAAACAATTCATCACCATCAACAACATCGATGACAATCGATGGGACAATTGATTTTGGTGAAAATGATCCATCAACAACGAATACAACAATAAAAGATGATACACAAAATGAATCTGTATCATAAAATTAATCTGTGATAGTCGTTTGTTTTCTTTATTATATTAAATGTTCTAGTAGTTCAACTTAAAAAGAAAAAAAAATAAACAAGAAAGCCTCTCTTTTTTTTTCATTTTCTAAAACTATTGTAGTTTTTCGTTTTTTCTATGAATGTGAGATGTTATTTTGTTCTTTGTTTCAGAAATAAAAAAGCATAGGAAAAAAAAGAAGCTGATTTATCCTTCTTAAAATAATATACAGAAAAAAAAGACTTTCAATTGAGTGGAATTAATAGTTCAACAATGACTATACTATTTATTCAATGAACACACAAAAAACACAATTATTTATGTTGATTATAATCATTCAATGATCAAAAATAGATTTCTTTTGTACAATCAATAGAAACATATGTTTTGTCGAATATTGAAGAGAGTAATTAAAAAGTATTCTCTTTTCTTTATGAACATTTTATTAATAACTTATTAGTGAGAATTGATTTAGATATGAATTGACATAGATGTAATTATGAAAAGATTCAAATAGATATCAATTTGTTGAACCGAATAATCGAAAATAAAAGAAAGTTCATTTGTATGGTTTTATATGTTGAACAAATTCTCATTTTACACTTCTTATTTGAACAAAATTTCTTCAAAGTGAAGCATACATATTTAGTCGCGACGCTTGATTAATAGACAAAAACGCGCTGTATCACGCATTGAACGTATGGCTCATTATGAGTCATATAGAAAATTTGTTTTACTAACGTCATCTATCATGACATCTCTTCAATCTCGTTCGTGTCTGTCTTATTTAGTTGCTAAGCAATGACGCTGCCTCATACAATATATATTATTCTCCGTCCTATGTTCGTTCTGTTCGTCCGAATGACTAATCACAACGTTCGTCTTGTCCTGTATGTGTCTAGCACTCTTTGCTCGCTGCTACTGCCGATGTAAGCGCGTCCGAGAGACGAGAGAGAAAAAGAGAGGCAAATAAATAGTTTTAGTCTATTTTTATGCTCACATACGCGCATCCTTATTCTAAGCCTGACATATTCTGAGAACGGGCAAACATACGGCGATCTTTTGCTCAATTATACCACTAGTTCTTTCATCTCATAACACAGAAGAAAAAAAAGATTGTATCTTGTTTGATTTTTTCTAGATCTATCTTTACTAGCAAATATCATTTCATCAAGCCAAATCTAATCAATAATCATGTCGAACAAAGAAGAAGAAGTACAACGCGCTAAATTGGCCGAACAAGCCGAACGGTAAATAATAATAATAATAATAATTTTTTGTTTCCTAGATTTTAAGATTTATATTTTAGATATGATGATATGGCAAACGCTATGAAAAAGGTTACTGAAGCAAATAGTGAATTAACGAATGAAGAACGTAATTTACTTTCGGTTGCTTATAAAAATGTTGTTGGTGCACGTCGTTCATCATGGCGTGTAATTTCAAGTATTGAACAAAAAACTGAAGGTTCAGAACGTAAACAACAAATGGCCAAAGAATATCGTGAAAAAATAGAAAAAGAATTGAAAGATATTTGTCAAGAAGTTTTGGTAAATGAAAAATTATCAAAAAGAAAATTTGTTTTTTTATTCATAATTTTCTTCTTTTGTAGACATTACTTGATAAATTTCTTATTCCAAAAGCAACAACAGCTGAATCAAAAGTTTTCTATTTGAAAATGAAAGGAGATTATTATCGTTATTTAGCTGAAGTTGCTACTGGCGATGAACGACAAAGTAAAGAGAGAAAAAAAACAGCGACAAATTAATTATCAAATTATATTTTCTTTAAAATTTTTCTAGAAGTTATTGAAGAATCGCAACGTGCCTATAATGATGCATTTGATATTGCTAAAAATCAAATGCAACCAACACATCCAATTCGTCTTGGTCTTGCTTTGAACTTTTCCGTTTTTTATTATGAAATTCTCAATGCACCAGATCGTGCTTGTCATTTGGCTAAACAAGTAAACACAATTCTTTGTTCTTTCTCTAGAATAACTTTTCTTTATATTTTAGGCTTTTGATGATGCTATTGCTGAACTTGATACACTCAATGAAGATTCATACAAGGATAGTACACTTATCATGCAATTACTTCGAGACAATCTCACATTATGGACGAGCGATGCACCTGATGCCGATGAAGCCAATCCACCTGAAGAACATCAATAAAATTGTTTCGTATAACACTTCCCACATTTTTTTTTCTGTCTGTGTACAACACACACACACACACACGCATACAACCGGTCACCAACCAAATTGACAAAACAACATTAAAAAAAAAACAAAACATTTTTTTCTCTTTTTTTTTTCTTTTTTTTCTTCTTTCTCTTAACACTTCTATCAACTGCGCTTCTTTATATTTTTATTCGTTCGTCGATGTCAACTTTCTTCTGTTTTTTTTTCTTCTTCTTCTTCTTCTTCTCTCTTTATCTCTTTGTGTGTGTGTGTTGGTTGTAATCACTTTTTTTTCTCATTAGCTGTTTATTCATTTTCTTCTTCAACTGTTCGTCTTATTCTTTTGTCTATTCATGTGTTATCGGCATTGTATGTCTTGTGTAGAAAAACGAAGAAAAAACTTGCATACGTTTAACAAAAAAAAAACCATGGAAAAAAAACAAACCATATACACACACAATAAACTTCTCTTTCTTTTTTCTTAAATACATAAGTTATGATTTTATTAAGATAAAAGTTATAAAATAAAACATTCATGATTTGATTTATCTTATGTATTTTTTCATTTGGAGAAACGTCTAGAAGCTTCTCTCTAACAGCTTGAATATTTTTATTGAAAGAACGACGCAAAAAAACGAAAACGACTCAGTATTTTAACAATAACAAGCTTATCTGAAAAGAAAAACATTGTTTTCGTTTATTATCGGAATCAAAAAAAGATAACAAAAAAATCAAGCTAAAGATGTCGTTTGCCGATCGATTGTAATAGGTTTCCTCCAATTTTGATAACTGAAAATATAAGAAAATTTTTAGAAAAAATTTCTTTATAAATTAATTTCTACTTACAAATGTTCATTTGCATTACGCATATGTACTGGTATTGAATAAGGTGTTTGTTTAATAGCTGACATTAAATGATGTTTATGAATAATTATGGATTGTTTAGATTGATATTCATCAAATGCAGCTAATTGAGCATTATAAACCAATGCTTTTATATCCGCACCAGTATACATTTCACAATGTGACAAAAATGTTTCGTCTTCGAATTTAATATTATTTGCTAATTGAATTTTCTTTGTCCAAATTTTTAATATTGATACTATATCTAATTTCGATGGAAAACCAACATATAAATGTTTATCTAAACGACCTGGACGTAATAAAGCTGGATCAATTAAATCCGGACGAGATGTTGCAGCAATAACAACAATATCTAAGAACAATTTATAAAATAATTTTTTTGAAAATTACAAAAATATTTACCCCCAAGACTTTCAACACCATCTAATTCAGTTAATAATTGATTGACAACTCGATCAGTAACACCAGCAGAATCTCGACCACGTCTAAAATAAATTAATGTTTCTCAATGAATACATATAATCTCCGATTACCGTGGTACAAGAGCTTCAAATTCATCAAATAGAATAATACACGGTGTAACTGATCGTGCTCGATTAAATAAATCTCGAATATTTTGTTCACTTGATCCAACATATTTATTTAATAATTCTGGACCCTAGAATTTTCTATTAGATTATGAATTAATACGATTGAAAATATTTACTTTAACTTGTATGAAATTGACTTTACATTCATTTGCTAATGTTTGAGCAAGAAGAGTTTTGCCACAACCAGATGGACCATAGAGAAGAACGCCTGATATTAATCGTATAGGTGCATTAGCAAAATAATTTGAATGCTAGATAAGAATATTCTTAAATTAGTTGAAAAAGAATTTCTAGTTTTTTACTTCAAAACGCCATTGAACTGTTTGAATAAGTTCTTGTTTAAGATCAACCATACCACCTATATCCGACCAATGTAATGTTGTTTGACTAGTTTTCTTTTTATCATCATCAAGTAATTTAACACTAATAGGTTTAAATTCATCAAATGCATAATCAAAATCAATATTTGATAACTGTCTATCCTCTAAAATGTCATTTCATAGTATGAGAAAATAATTTATTAATGATTGTCTTACCAAAACTCATCCATGAATGTAATAAAGCATTATCAATTAATGTATATAAATCTTTAATTACAAATGATTCAGTTCGATTGACAATAGAATGTAAAAGTGTTTCTGATATAGTTTGTTTTTTATTTTCAATTAATTGTTTAATAATTGATGTTCGTTGAATCTAATGATTTAGAAGAAAAATACATATAGAAATTTATAATTAATGAAATAAGTTACAATATTCAATGGTTCAATCGCCAATATTTGTGAAGCAAATAAAGGTGTTTCCTCAGTAAATTGTCGATGAATATTAGTTATTTGTTTTACAATAGGAATAATAATAAATTGTTTATGAATTTGTTGAGTACGATTAAATAATTCACGTATAGCTAAAATTTATTAAATGAAATCTTTTTGTTCTGAACTAAAAATAAAATAATTTAACTTACAAAGTGATAATTTTTGTGTAGCTAATATAATATTTGCATCGGTAATTGTTGTTTCATTAGGAAATAAATCATCAAAATGATCAAGAATTAATATTGATGGTTGACGAAAGATCATTTCATCAATTGTTTGAGAAAATGATGTTACGATATTATCAAGTTTTCTACCTTTAAAACTAAGACAATCAACAAGTTTATAATAAATTAAATGTTTATTCCATAAACGTTGGCAACATTCACCAACAATTGTTTTCTTTCCACTACCACTTCGACCTGTAATTATAACATTTTTCAATAAATAATCATTCCAAGAAGATTTCTTTATATCAATTTGTAATTGTAATTCAAGAATTTGCAAAAGACGATCAATATTATTTGTTAATGCTCTATAAAAACAAATGAATTTTTCAATGCAATTTTATTCGAAGTTTAGCTTTCAAGATGGTTTGGCTTTGGGGCATATCTAGATCTCATATTTTCACTTTACTAAATTATTGTTTCAACTATGTGCCAAAAAAACAAGATAATCAATAAAAATAACTTTTTTCAAATCCTATTTTAATAGTTTAAAAGTTACTATATAATTTTGTATTTAAGTCTTCCCAGTATTTTATTTAGCGGGTGGACCTGGTGCGCGGCGCCCACCTAGTATACTAGACTTAGAGAAAACAATAACCTAGATAAAATACTGAGTCTTTCACTATTACAGAAAGTTCTTGGTCATTATCGAATAGACAATGTGGTCAAACATTACGGAATTCTAGAGAATGGGCACGTTTTTGAGGGATATCTCAAAGCGATTCTCAAAAAAACAGCGTTTTGCATAAGTTTTCAGAATAACAGCTAATCTCTTATCAAACAAGGATGTGTTGAATAAAAAAATAAAATACAGGATTCATTGCAGAGTTTGGCACCCTAGATATGATGATTTCTTAAATGGACGATTGTTTCACTTTTATTATTCTATCAAAATGTCTTTTGTCAGTTTAGTAACTCACTGATTTTAAATCTTTCTCCTGCAACGGTTAGCTAACCATGCCCTACACTAATATATGATTGAGAAATGCTTACAAAGATTGTTCTTGTTGATCAATAAAACTTTCAACGATTAATTTTGAACGATATGCTTCAATTTCATTAAATTTCCATTCTTTTTTTTCTTCAAGTGCAAATGTATGTTGTCCAATTGTTTCTTCATTTATTTCTATATAAATTGGACTATCACTTATTATTGGTTCATCTTCAGCACTCAAATGAATTTGATAAATAACTAAATTAAATAAAAAAAATTCAATTTTCCAATAAGTTTTAAGAGAAAAAGGAAACAAACTATTATTTAGTTTAACAAAACATTCATGAGTAATTAAAATTGATTGATCGTTATTTAAACATTGTCGAATCCAAACACGAAAATAATGTTGAAGTAGAAGTATTGGTTCATTGCATTGATTAGAAATAAATTCAATTCTTGTTCGATTTCTTGGTCTTCGTGTTGTATTACAAACAATTATTTTATCTGTTGAATGAATACAATTCAATGAAGCAAATGAATGATTTAATTTAATATGTTTTGAACGACAATTATTATCATTTGTTAATTGAATTAAAAGAAAATAAGTTTTTGGTATATGTTCAGGTAATGTATCTGATGTTAAAGATTTAATCTAAATAAAATTTCATTAAGAAATATTTTTAAGAATTATCTTACTTCTTTACTTGATCGATAAACAGTTATTTTAGCAACAAATATATTTGGCCAACCCGTACCATCATCATCATCTGATGACCAATCAGAACGATTAATACGTGCAATTGTTGGATTAATCGATGTTGTTTCATCAATTTCAACACGAAAGATTCGTCGATGACGACCAGGTACTAATGCAAGTTTGGATTTTGATTGTAGATCAGAAGATGTTTTTTTCGGTTCACTGAATGATATCATAGGAGAATTAGGTAATGATGAGTAAACAAATTTTCCAATTGATCGAATTACACTTTTCAATGATTTTGATGGTTCAATAAAAGCATCCGAAGGAAGAGAAGGAATTTGTTCAGGTTGAACAATTGATTGTTCACGAAATTCTGGTATAACTGTTACGCGAGTAGATGAACTAATCATAGAAAAATCGATATTATCATTTGGTTCAATTTGTACTAAATAATAGAAAATGTTATAATTTTCCAGAAAATATAACAAAAATAACATACCAACTTGAAGGAGAATACATAAACCTGATATCCATATTGGAAAAATCATATTTAAAGATAATATTCGGATTTGATTAAGAAAAACTTCTTCAGTCATTTCAGTATTATTTTGCTAAAAAATATACGACACATTTTAATGTCGGCCAGACAAAATTAAAATTTCGGGTGGGCGCCATGCGCCCGCTAGATTAAACACACTTTCAACATCGACTTTCTCATCTGTATATAAATGATCGGCGAAGGTATATGATTTTATTTTCAAATAAACTTTATACTACCGATTTCGTTTTCTATAATTAATAAATAATAAACGAAACTCATATCTAACCCACTAAATCATAATTATTGATCAAATACAAAAGTTTTGAATTCAGCTCTAATTGTAGCAAAATCCATAGCGAATCATTAATGAGAGTTTTCTTTCCACTTACTAGAATTTCCCAATCATCAACAGATACTGGACTAAATATGACACTTTGACAATCAATAGATTCATTTTGTTCGTCAATTTCATACTAGAAATATACTGAATGAGATTTTTTTTGTTTCATGTATATCTTAACTCACAAATTGATCTTTTTGAATATTTATTTTCATTGCAAAAAATCCATTGATTGAAAATTGTCCTTCAGTCAATGTATAATCGGCAAATGTTGAAAAATACTTAAATTGATTATCTCCCATATTTAATTTTACTATAGATACCTATATGAATTTAAATGCAGATATATGAATACATTTTTTCCTCATGTAATAATTTTCTTTTACTTTAAAATCTAATGCATTTCGAACATTGCTATTGAATGTACGTGGATTAATACCAAGAAAACAATTTCGATTTTTTGAATGAATACATCTTAGAATATGCGAAGGCATATCTATTATAATATAAAATATATATTAGTATAATAAAATAGATAAACAATGATCTCTATATTTATTCTTATATCAAAAGATAAAAAATTATATATTTTCAACTTTAATTCATTTTTTATAAAGATTTTCAAAAAGAAAATGATAGACGGTAAGGAGTTGATTTATGTTGAAAATAATTTGATGATATACAATAATAAATTAAGCTTCTAAGTAGTGTGTTTGACACTATGATCTTCTTCTTACAATTGTAGATAATAATAGTTTTTAGATGATAGATAAATCTTTTTTCTTTTTTTAGTTGAAATACTCAAGAAGTTAATGATTGGATCAGTTAGCAAGCAGTACAAAATTATTTTTAGCGACCTCCGGAGGGCGCTAGTATTCGAGAGAAGAAAAACTAATCTGAAAACTAGAAGTTTTATCTCATTTCTATTGTAAATACTATAAGCTTTGATTTAATAATTCAATAAACTTATTTTTTCTCCCATGGGTTAATAACTAATGCATTCAAATGAACTAATAATAACCTGATTGAACATTGATGATATAATTAAATAAAGATAATATATCTCTTATATGTTGATTATTCTAGAATAGAATAAGATATTTTGTACACAGTATACATTCATGCCATGAACATAGTGACAGTTTTGAAAAAAACTAATGATTAAAATTGAATGTCAGTGTGTTGTAATATAATAGTAACCAGATGAATAACAATTATGATTGTATCGTGTGATTCATCAATAGTTTCGTTATTCACACTTTATAGAATCGATGACTACAAAATAATTTTAAATTTATGAGCCATAAGCATAATTTTCGATCGATGGAGATCATAGCCGTTGATTAATTTGACATTCGTTACCTTTTTTATATTACCAGCTGAATTTAGAAATAATGCTTTGTTAAATTTTCATTTATGTATTTCTTTTTGTTTTATTTGGCTTGTTCAATGGTGACACATATTTACAATGTAGATTATGTCAAGTTTCTGAGTAGTAATCTATAATTTCTTTTAATCATAATAACAGAATGAAATATCTTGTTATTCTTAACAAATATTCACTACTAGCTTATTTATTTTTTTCTATAAATTCCAATCCTAAAAGCTACATTTCATATATAGATATCAATTGGTGTGTAACAACAGTTTTATTCCTATTTCGAATCTTATATAGTTGTTTTCATTACATATTTAATGTTATTTGACTTCGATTTTCATATTATTTATTTTCTTATTTGTTGTTATATGTTTCTCACCGTATCGATATACTTGTTTTTGTCAAATTTTATAGTACTCAAAGTTTTCCTATCATCAATAGTTTGATGATCTAAACATAAAGTTTAAATATGAGTTAATAAATTGAATTTTAATTTTTGCATGTTTCTGATTAACGATCTATATTAAACTTGAAATCGTTCAATCTATGCTACAATGATTAAATAATAAATTTGTTCGATATTTATTGAAATAATATCATTATTGAGCGACTATGAAATTAGTAATGATGTTTTCTTATCCTCATAGGTGTAAGTCTGTATGTGATAAACAAAAAATATTCACCCGCATCCATTCTCAAGATGATGTCTTATGTTTAGTTTTGTCTCGCGGAGTAAAAACGAATTTTCTTAAAAATCATATTGATGTATCTATGAAACTTACTTTCAAAAGAAACAATTAATACAAATTAAAGCATAAAAAACTAATACTTTTTAAACTTTTATTACAAACGAATGATCTCAAGAAAAATAGATACAATAAAAAAGCTCTTAAAAATGAACAGTTAAAACATTTGTTCTACATTGAATTAAATAACAAAATAGGGAACACAATGTTCTAAGCTAATTTAAACACTTCAATCTCAGATGTACTGAAGTTCTTAGCTCCTGTGAATGTATTTTTACCTTTACCCGTTGTGTCATTATATGAAGTAGGAAAAATAGTATAGCTAGAATAGTTGCTGTTACTGTTATCACATACACGCATATCGGCGCCGCTGCCGAATCTAGGTCCAGAGTCACTATCATCAGAAATAGCAATTTCTACATGATCATACTTGATAGTATATTTTGTAGATGGAATATTGTGAGGATTTGTTAATGTGAATAAAAATGCTGTTTCATCATTCTGATACTTTTGAGATGAAGTCCATGCAATGCTTGTATAACCTCCAAATATATAGTTATTGTTTGATTGAATAATACTTATTGTTGGCCCTTTATTGTCACAACGTGAATGGAATGCACTGGCACCAAATCCATCACGTGTTGCTTTGTATATTAGTTCCCATTTTTGATTACTCTTACCATAAAATTCATTAAGTTTCACTTTATGCTCTGATTGAAGTAATGTTCCATTCGGAAAAGTATTCTCAATAGCCAAGCGCTCTTCTTCTTCTTTTTCTTTTTGTTGACGTTTTCGATCAGGTTCTTTTAATATATAAATCAGATTGTCTATACAAAAGTATTCTGCTTCTATTATAAGACGTTGACGAAGTGATTCATTAATCATTATATCATTGGGTACGCTCTCCGTTCTTAAATATTCTAGAATATGTTCAAATAACTTTCCATTACGATCAATGAAGATACTATTATCATTTGGATCCCGTTCAAGTTCCCATTGTTTTGAGAAAAGTGCAGTAAAGAAAGTACTTTTCTCATGTGTTAATGTATCAACACTTGTAGTATGTTTTACACCACCAACATCAAGTATAACTTTGCCTTTAATTGATGTTGTTGATAATTTAAGTTTGATACTTTTCCATTCTCTTTCTTCAACAGATACATTAGCCAGTTTATTCTCTAAATCACCACTTATTTGTATCGCTTGGTCACACAATTTCTCAGTAGTTCGAATATAATCACTGTCCTCATTCAGTTTTGAAATAATATCTTCATGAACTTTTTCAAAACGAGTGCTTAATTGTTTTGTGTTGTCTCGAAGTGTATCTAAGTTTGATTCCATTTGAAAGATTTTCTTTTATGAAAATATCGTCTTTGTTGATTGTATTTGTTGTTACTTGTTTTTATGCCAGTGAAAGTTAACGGTGACGTTGCTTGTATTGTTAACTGTTTTGTTTTCGTTTCTGACACCAAATAGCACAATACTCAAAACCTTACAAATAAAAAAGTAGGTAACGATATATAAACGGTAAATATTTGTCTTCACCTTTTCTTCTGCTACTTCACATTCTAGAATGTGACATAAGACAAGACTAGATAAGGACTTTATTCATATATGTTTGTTCTCTTTCTTTTCAGTATATATAATGTTACATTCTTTCTGATAAGTATTTTTTCCAAGTCTTATTGAATACAATATAGAATTAATTAAACTGCTTTAACAAATGATCAAACGAAAGTTTTATTTACTACTCATTTCATTTTTGTTTTCTCTTTTTTATGTACATTATTAAACTTTAAAACAAGGACAGAATTGTGTCATACTCTCAAGTAATTAAAACGTCAGACACCAGCTTCTACACTGGTAAGGTCATATATCTTACATCCCTTTTAATATTTTTTTGTCTTTCTTCGTCATGGTTCACTAATATGCGACGCTATTGTTCTTTTTATACTCTCTTTATTCGTTATTCATATACTCATTTTACTCATCTTCTTCATCATCGTAGTATATTATTTTTTGGACTTATTTGTATTCGAAATAAAACTCATCATCTGATCTATATTCTGGATAGTATTCACATAGTATGATATTCAATATAGGGTAGGCTGTTTGCAGTGAGTTCTCTTCTAGTTTTGACAGACTTTTCCGTCCATCATCATCGGTTCTAGTCTATGTGATCTAGTCTGCTTGATTGATACCCACGATAGTTTAGAACCTAGTACAATTAAACTATCTCGACTCTGCGCGTTGATTGGCACTGGCACTATTACGTACCTATCTGATATGCGGAGACAGAAATGAGATATCTATCTATATATTAAGAAACTTAGACACGCACGAACACCCTAATATTTTGTTCTCTTTTTGTTCGCTTATGACATATATATCGTAGAAAGTTACCTGTTGTATTTGTTTGTTTCTTGTATGTCAGAATGTAATCAATTGATTTTGTAAATAAACTATTTATTAGAAGGCAAACTGATAATGACAGATTCAAAGTATAACACTAAAAGTACCTTTAGATTTAACAGAAAAAAGATCAAATGGTAAATTGCGACTTATCAAGAAAGTCGTCAAAATAATCGAAAAAAATTGTTGACTTAAAGTACAAACAAGTTGTTGCATGTCTCTAGTATATCTAAGCTCTAACGATATTATAATACCGATTGAATTCTATAGAATCTACATGTATTAAATTGGCCTAATAAATAACTGCATGAATTATTTTGTTATTGATAATTATAGATATTAATGTTATTTTTGTCCTTATGTTTGTCACATATTTATTGTATTCGAATTTTTGCGTCATTAAATAAATTCTAAACACAATACAATCACCTGTCGTAAGCTTGATCAATCTGTATATAGTTGCTTTTATCCAAAATCACATTTATAAGACGCGTGTAAAAATTTCAATGAAAATTTTTTCTAAAGAACAAAACAATGAACATCAAAAGTTAATTAATAATAATGATAAGAAGTGTCAATATTATTCATCTCGTCTTGAATGGGCAGAATCGTCTTGGACTCGATGGTTACATCTATTATGTTGGTGGTGGATTAGTCCTACTCTTTCCGAAGGTTCCAAACGATTATTAACAGAAAATGATCTTGATAATCTACCAAATACAGATAAATCTTCTGTTTTATTGCATCGATTAGAATCTTATGATTGGACATCAACATCAACATGGAAAATAATAATTCAAGAATTTTGGCAAGAATATATATTGGCGGGTTTATATTGTTTCCCTTATTTAATTTCACGTATTGCTCAACCATTATTACTTCGCAGTATTGTTTTAAGTACAACAAACGAAAATAATTCATTTTTCACAGCTTATATATTTGTTATATTATTATGTTTATTTGGTATTTTACAAGCTTTATTTGATCATCAAATTTATTTTAATTCAATGCGTGTAGGAATAAGAATTCGTAATGCACTTTCAGCCATTATCTATAAACATGCATTATCAATTAAATCTACAGTATGGCAGTATACGAATACAGGTCAAATTATTAATTTAATTGCGAATGATACATCGAAATTTGAAGAAATATGTTCACGGTTACATTTTCTATGGGAAGGACCTGTTGAAGCTGTGATTATATTTATCTTTCTCTGGTGGATTATACACCCAATACCAGCACTCTTCGCATATCTTGTATATTTTTTAAGTATTATCATATTATTTCTAACTGGTCGTCATCTTAGTAAATATCGCGATCTAAAAACTTCGTGTAGTGATAAACGTGTTCATATGTTAGACGAATTCATTCATGGATATGAAGTAATCAAAATGTATAATTGGGAAAAACTAATGGAAGATCGAATAAATCGAATACGTCAAAATGAATTTGATATTTTAAAACAAGCTTATTATTTACGTGCTCTTAATACTATACATTCTTTTATTATAGTACCAATTCTTGCATTGACTACTTTTGGTACTGCTTGGTTTTTAGATCATCGATTAAATCCAATAGATTGTTTTACAGTTCTTGCATTCTTTGGTCTATTACGAAATCAAATTATGTTTATAATGCCATTGCTTACTGAAAGATTAACAGATGTACAAGTTGCATCGAAAAGAATAGATGCATTTATGCGATTAACAATAACACAAGATCAATACTCATCATCGTCATCTAATACACAAAAAGGACAAATTACTATGTCAAATGCATTCTTTTCATGGTATGATGATCAACCTTGTCTTTCATCACTGAATATATTTATTAAACCAAAAACATTTGTTGGTATTGTTGGATCAGTTGGATGTGGTAAATCATCTTTACTTGCTGCTATTCTTGGTGAAATGAATCTTATTAATGGTGAAGTAAATACCAATTCGAATTCATTTTCTTATGCAGCTCAAGCATCATGGATCTTTACAGGAACAATTCGTACGAATATTCTTCTTAATCGACCATTTGATGAACAACGTTATCGAAATGTTATTTATGCATGTTGTCTTGATCTTGATTTTATTCAATTTGGTGTTAGTGGCGATTTAACAATGATCGGAGAACGAGGGGTTAATTTAAGTGGTGGACAAAAAGCACGTATTTCATTAGCTCGAGCTATCTATAATGAAGCTGATGTTTATTTATTTGATGATCCTTTAGCAGCTGTTGATGGTACTGTTGCTAAACAAATTTATGAACGATGTTTTAGTTCAATAGGATTATTGAAAAATAAAACACGTCTATTAGTAACTCATCAAACACAATTTCTTATAGAGGCAGATCAAATCATTTTTCTTTCGAATGGTCATATTGATGAACAAGGATATTTAGAGAAGTATACACTTACGAAAGATATAACAGATGAAAAACAAACATCAGTATTAGACAATTTAATAAATGAACCTGATATTCAACCTATTATTACTGAAGAAACAGCAATTAGTGGAAAAGTAAAATGGAATTTATGGTTTTATTTACTTACTGCACCACCACTCGGTCTATGTGGATTATTTTTACTTATTATTTTACTTATCCTAGGTGAATTATTTTATGATGGAACAAATTATTGGCTTAGTATATGGTTAAAACAATCACATAAAAATCATCAAGATTTTTCAACATTTGCTTATATCTATTTTGGTTTAATAATAGGAACAATCGTAATAGATGCTTTACGTACAATATTTTTTTTTATTGTTATTCTATATGGAACAAATCATTTACATAATAATATGTTAAAAGGTTTGTTATATACATCAATACAATTCTTTGAAAGTAATTCAAGTGGACGAATTCTTAGTCGCGCAAGTAAAGATCAAAAAGTAATCGATGAATTATTACCAACAAATTTACTTTATGCAATTAAATCATCTTTAATGTCAATTGGTGCTACTATAATTATTTGTATTATTAAACCATATATTTTATTAGTTATTATTGGTTTAATACCATTTGTATTATTATTATGTCGATTTTATTTACAATCAAAAAGTCAATTAAAACGACTTGAAAGTATCACACGAAGTCCTGTTTATGATCTTCTTTCATCATCACTCAATGGTGTAGTTACTATTCGTGCATTCAAAATTCATTATTATTTCATTGAATTATTTACTAATCGAATTGATAAAAATACACGTGCATACATCAATATGCAAGGTGCAGCAAGATGGTTTGCTTTACGACTTAATCTTTTATCATTTATAAATACATTTTCAACTGCAATATTATTGATAATATTTCGTAATGAAATAGATTCATCATTAATTGCACTTTGTTTAATGTATACGATATCGATACCAAAATCATTTCAATTATCTATTCAACAATTTTTTGATGCAGATTTATTGATGACAAGTGTTGAACGTATTTATGAATATTCAAAATTACCATCTGAAGAAGAACAGGACAATCAACAACGATTAATAAGAACTTCACCAGATTGGCCAATTTATGGAAAAATACAATTTGTAAATTATTCATTACATCATCGATCAGGTTTAGAATCAGTTTTAAAAAATCTCAATATAGAAATAAAATCAACTGAAAAAATTGGTATTATTGGTCGAACTGGTGCTGGAAAATCATCACTTTTCAAAGGTATTTTTCGTTTTATATCTCAATCAAATATTCATGGTCATATTCTTATTGATGATGTTGACGTAAGTCGAATTAAACTTGAACATCTTCGATCTCATCTTAGTATTATTCCACAAGAACCTATATTATTTAGTGGTACACTTAGATATAATCTTGATCCATTCAATATTTATTCTGATGAACAATGTTGGATGGCACTTGATGATGTTCAACTTAAACAGTTTATTACTAATCATTCAATTGGTCTTCAAATGTTCATTAACGACTCAGGTAGTAATTTAAGTACTGGTCAATGTCAATTGATATGTATTGCACGAGCAATATTACAAAAAAATAAAATTTTACTAATTGATGAAGCAACATCAAGTGTTGATAAAAAAACAGATGATATCATTCAAAAAGTAATTACAAATAAATTTCATGATCGAACTGTTTTAACTATTGCTCATCGTTTGAATACAGTAGCGAAATGTGATCGAATTCTTGTGTTAGATAAAGGTATTATTGTGAATTTTGATACACCAATGAATATTTTAAATCAATATCTATAGTCATATATAATAAATTTTTTTTTATACTTATTTGTTTACTACTTTATACTTACAATAAAATATTTCGATAATTTGAAGTGTTTAATTTATCATAATAAAGATAAAATTAAGTTTTATACTTATTCTAGGATAGATTTCTCAAATACGATATATTTATTTTGATTTGTTCTATTCGATCAATATTCAAATGAATCTCTCAATAATAATAATAATGATTCATAAAAAACAAAATAATATTCATATCTGATTACACATTCTATTTGAACTAACAATAGAATCATATTAGACCTCTTTTTATTCTTCTTCGTATTATTTATTTTTGTATTAAATGAACATTTTTTAAAATCTTTTCAAGAATCAGTTTATCATGTATATATATCTATATATTGGGAAGTTCCCTTGAATTAGATAAGACACAGTTCGCATCTCTCTTGATACTATTCTATAGTCTTCGTCGTCGTCGTCGCCATGAGAAATCCATCACTTCTATCATCTACATCATCGTGCGAACACATTTGTTTCTTCTCTCTTCTTCTTCTTCTTTATGACTTTGCTGCTTGCCCGAGAAGCAATTTGCTATGAAGGCAATAGGCAATGGTAGAATCGATAGACGTCAAATGTATGCATCCGTCTGCTTGCATACAACCATCCAGTGCACAGCATCTAATTCATCAATTGGGTTGTGTGTGTATGTATGTACGTAGAAGGAAAAAGAGAAGGCAATGCGATCGCTTGCATTCACATATACACACTACTTGAAACAACGACATATAAGCATTCGTCCGTCGACGGGAATAAGCAAACGAGGAAAGGAAGAGGAAAGAAGCTATACAATGGTTGCCCTATGCTTTGTGTATATGAAGAGAAATTGCTCTCGTTCATATAGAAAAAGAAAACGAGAGAGAGCAAGAGAAAATAAGAGAGGGAAAGAGCAAGCAACGTAGAACTGCTTGCTTCACTCGCTATACAACGCAAGACATACACACATCTTCTTTTTTTACATCGAAACTAGCGCCTCTCGCTTCATAGTTTTATTTCGACCTCTGTCGCCCTCTTTTTACTTTCACCCGCCAAAGCGAAGTAAGCATACATTGTTCTATTGAGAAAAATATTTTTCTATCTATTTTATTTTTCAAATAGATTAATTAATCAATCATGCCACGCGCACCAAAACAAAAAGATCCTAATGCACCAAAACGTCCATTATCAGCATTTTTTATTTTTTCACAAGATGAAAGACCAAAAATAAAAGTAACAAATGCTAGTTTATCTGTTGCTGATGTTGCTAAAGTCATTGGAGAAAGATGGCGTGCAGCCCCTGATGATTTAAAACGTAAATATGAAAAAGCAGCTAAAGAAGCGAAAGAACGTTATGAAATTGAACTACAAGCATACAAACAAACAGGTAATGTATTATAAATACATCTATCTATATCCATATTAATATTTCAATCGAAAAATTCCTGTCATTTTATTGTAGCTGAATATACTCAATCAAAAGTACGGGCTTAAAAAAAATATAAAATAATTCTTCGAGAATGATCATTCATTTATTCATCTAGATATTCTGTTTTTTTTCTCTCTCTATCTCACTATGTAGTATTATTTGTTGTTTTGTGTGTGTGTGTCTTTTTGTACTGTATATTGTACAGAAAAAGTTTACTGGGTATTGAAATAATGTGCATGCGTTTTTTCTTTTCTTTGTTGTTATAAGATATATAGATTTATGTGCTTGTTTATTTTTGCTTTATCTCTAACAAAATAAAATGTATTCTATCTTATAGATAGATTGAAAATAAGACAAAAAATAAATGAGATTGTTTAAAACATCAGATAATCGGTGATTTTTCTTTTATATATGACATGATGCATGGATGAAATATGATCAAAGGATAAATTTTTGAATGGAGCATCTGCTGTTTCTTTCTTTTTTCGATTGTTTAATGAAATGAATGAAACCATTGGCCGTCATGGATCATTTTATTCGTGACCTCATTATAGTCTTGCAGGTGATTATGAATTGATTCGATTCTAATGGAACATTTACAAAATTTGAATAAATTTTGTCATTGATAATTCATTACATACTACTGTCCATTTCAAAATAGAAGGTGGATGGTTATTTTTTGACTAACATTTGAAAAGAAGCGATGTGAACGTACCAAAATTCATAGAAAGTTGTAGTTAGACATCTTCAAAATTTTGCTTTTTTCGTCTGTGTTATATTGGTAGTAGTTCATTTGAGTTTTTAATCAAATTATATATGAAAGCAAGAAGAGACTGATTATTAGGAATACTTGAATCGAGCTATAACATTTACTTATGGGTTGTTTTTTTTGATGAAACTTTATTGTGATAATTTATGAAAGTATATTTTTGTTTGCTGTATAGCAAATGAACAAATACAAATGATCGATTGTATTTTAAATAAAAGTCTGCTGCTTCTCTTTATTGATAAATCTTCGAAGAATGAATTGATAGTTTTAAAACAAGAATCTGCTAACTGTATTTAATTCAGCAAAAGATAAATTTTCTTGAAAATATGATTGAGATTTTCGAATAAAACAAAAAATAAAGATTTCTACATAAAACTGATCAAGGACTAAATAAATTATTCTGACAAAAAATATTCCCTCTAGCAACGTCAAAAATAAGAATGTCGAATAATAGAAATATTAACAAAAAAAAAAGAATAGATGGGTGGGTCTCATCTTTATCTTACACCGACATCCATTCGTTAGAATCGCTTGAAAATCTTTACAAATAGAAGATGTGAGCAAGTTAGTCAACTGAATTCAATTCAATTAGATTCGGTTAATATGTTTTTTTTTAGTATTAATCTTATTTCTTCTATTTACAGGAATCACGTGATGTTTTTCTTAATTCAAAACTTATATTATCTTGATATATTATTTAAATGTAATAAAAATACAGTATGAACTAAACGGATCAATTCAATACTTACTTTGCAATTTAGAATGTGAATGAAAATTTTGAAATGCCATATCAAATGATCTTACATTTTATTCCGTAGTATTTTATATCGAACATAGTCATATAATACAAAAGAACAGATGTCTATTGATAGATAGAAGTTTAAAACTAACAGTTTACAAATATTAAAATTCTAAAATGTTACAGTTAATGATGATATATTTTATTATTTCTATAGAAATAAACTAAACTGATTGATTAGAAGGTAAATTTTATTTATTTGAAATTTCAATAGTATTGCAATGTTCATCTGTAATGTTTCTTTTGACTGTTTTAATATTCAAATTAATTCTAATAATTCGTTAAATGTAGATTTAAATTAACCCTTCACCCAGGCAGACGACAAGCACAAAAAAACGTTGAAATTTTAACGAAAATAAAGTCAAGAAAAGCGCACATTTTAAGAGTTAACAACGCATTCAACTTCTTCATAACGTTAAATCTTACAAAATAGCACGTTTTTACGTGTTTTTGACAAGTTTTGTCAATTTTGATGGTGTAGTTAGAGAGACCATGATCCGGATTATCATGCATGAGGGTAGGATCGACAATATTGAACTGCTGACCATGTACTACGTCTGTTTGTAACGATTTATATGATAATAATTTATCTGGCAGCTTTAATAAAGCGAGAAAAATGATTTTAAGTCAGATATGAGCATTTGAGACCCTATCTGTTATTTACTGGATACTATTCTGAGTATGTTCCAAGCAAAGTACCGACTTCTGGTTTAACTCTCACTTGGAACCATAATTGCTTATCTGTGTTGAATATCGTTCTTTAGCATGCTGGATTTACTACTAGTAAAGAAATACTTTTCATACATCTGCTTAGTTCTAATATTCGATTTAGTTGTTCAGAACAACATTTAAAGTATTTTCTAAATTGTATGAAAATTTAATATTAATTTGATTTGATTTCTTGACTGAGTTGATGTATTTGAGAATACAATGTTTAACGAAAGTAGCATGATGAATTCTATTTAATTTGTATTTACTTTTTACTACAAAAGTTACACATAATTTTCATAAGTGTGAAAAAATAATTTAGTCATTCCTATTCATATTTCTTTGAATGAGATTGTAAACTTCTCCATATTTGCTTGTTAATTAAAGCCATATTAAATTTTTCATATTGAGAAAAAAATAACAATAGATAATAAAATTCTGTTTCTTACAAGTGATAATTTATAGAGACAAGATTCTTTTAACATTTTAGTATAATATTTCAATGACTTTTGAAAAAAATGAATAAGATAGGATCAACTGATTTCACTTCTGGTAATATCGATATGTGCTATTCAAATTTTAGCATAAAGATGAACAGTAAAATGAGATGATCTAATAAATCATTACATGAAAGTACTAGTGCAATATTCTACACTATTAGACATTGTAAATTTATTTATTTTAATGACCTTGAAATAGGTTTTGTTAAAATTTCTTATTGAACACTTTCAATTGAACAGTATTCGATTACATGAATACCTTGAAGTCAGTACATTTAGTAAAAATTTGACATGTATAAAATGATTTCTCTGTTCATATAAGTGTTTAAGTAATTTGTCCATTTAATTGAATTTATCATACATATTTCGGCATTCAATTTACTTGGTGTGTAAATGTCGCTGTCGTTATTTCTATTATTTTTATTATTGATTGAGTGGTAACAAATTGAATGTGTACATAGCTGTTCTCTCTCTCTCTCTTTTTAGTTTATACACTCTGCAATTAGAGTGGGTTGTTCATGAGAATTAAGTGTGACCTGCCTGCCATCAAAAGAAAAAAAATTTTTTTTTACTTCATTTTTTTATTTTAATTTGTTCATATCGTTCAATCATCGTATTTTACTTTATCGACTTTTATCAACTCATATTACATTCTTTTCTTTTGCGAATATCAAGAAAAGAAAGGAACAAATTAATATCTATCAAGGATGTCTAATATATACAAATATATCTTTTATGAGACATTCTTATCTTTCCACTTGATCTAGTTATATATACGAAATATATACATATATACGTCTGAAGAAGACGAGACACTCAATCTATTTGTATGTATTGATTGAGTAATACGAGATTTTTCTTCTTTTCAAAAATCTTCTTGAATAAATGTGTGTTAATGGATTCAGATTATTATAGGAAGATACACTCTACTTGAAGTTTTTCTTCTTTTTGTATTCTTTCAATGTCAATAGTTTAACAACGGCACTTTATATATCTATTCTAAAAGCATTCTATTTTCTTACACGATTGAAGATGTATGCCCGGAAGATGACTCAAATCTATTTAATCTTATCGTCTATGTATGTATGTTAACACGTACTCTTGAAAAACGATAAAGTTTTTCTATATATAGATGTGTCTATGTGAAAGCAACATACTAACACATTCATCGATAAATATATAACAGTAGACATATTTTCACGTTATTTGACACTGACGAGATCAATATCCGGTTGTTAAGAATATTTATTTCTTTTCATTTGCTCGTTTTTTATTACTTAAAGTGAATATTTACTAAATAAGAGACAGAGAGAGAAGAAGAAAAAAATTCAACTCATACATATGTCGTTACTTTACTTCTTGTCAATTATATGAACTGTTTTATGATGATGATGATGTGTGTTTACAAAAAAAGATAATCATTTTGCACGCACAATTGTGTCTATATCTCTATTGCTAATTGGAGTAAATGTATGAGTTTAAAAAAGAGGAAGTGATGATCTTCTTACGTCATATTCTAACGAATATTTAAACTAATGATTGTAATCTTACTCGTCATACAATAGACAATGTTGTACTAGACAGATATCTAATAGAAAATTGTTTTTTCTTTTCCATGACGTAATTTATTTTTTATACAATTTCAATTAATTTTCTTATCGTCATTATCGTCTATATACTATTAAAAAGCACAACACAATAATAATTTTTATATGTGATCATACTGTTCCTTATCATTATATTTAGTTTCACATACAACAAAGGACGAACAGAGAGAGAGAGAAAAAACAAAATACAATGCTTATTACAAGCAACACAACAATTAGAATATCTCTTGATAATCATCATTAATTTGTGGACAATAACTTGAATAAAAATGTTCATCAATTAATTGTAAATGAAATTTTTTCTTTTTTTTCAACCATAGATTAAGTACAGATGCAAGTGTTCTTTGTTTAATATCAAATTTAGTCCATACAGAACGAAATAAAAATCCATGTAAAGGACATGATGGTGCAAATATCGATATACGATTACTTGATTGACGAAGATTATCTCGAAGTTTCAATGTAAAATTATATGAATTGATATTAATTTTATCTAATTGTAATTGTGTTAAATCAAATAATGATTGAATAATAAATATTTTAACTGTTAATGGTAATAATTTAATCGCTTCACTACCTAATAAACATTTATAACGAGATTCTAATTGACATAATGATGAGATTTGTGTATTCCAATAAGCCATTCCTTGATTGATTTTTGATATACCATTTGGATTATCGGAATAATCAATAAACCATGCTGAATCAATAAGTACACGAATATCAATATGTGACGAAATTTTTGGTAATAAATCCGGAAGATTTAATAATAAACCTAAACCACCTGCTGAGAAACCTGTAAATATAATTTGTTTTGCATGTGAAAAATAATTTTGTTGATGAAATATTGCATGAAAAATATCATAACCATGTGATGATGTTTTATTTGATGAACCTGACCATAAATCTGACGAACAATAAGGTGCATAGATAATATTAAATTGTTTAAATGATGAAAATATTCCTGAGAAAAATTTTTTTTCATTGATATTTTTTGTTGTGATTAAATCTGGAGAATATTGTCGACGAAATTCACATGATTCATTTGAATAACAAAACCAACCACCATCAAAATAAATTAACCAACGTGAATGACGATTATTTGCTAAACGAATATAATATGATGCTATACTATTGTCCATACAACGTGCTTGAGGATAATTAATTAATGATATACGATGAAAATTTTGATCAGATAAATGTATTGATGATGATGATGATGATGATGATGTTGGAAGAATTTGTCGACGATATACAAATGTTAAAATAATTAAACTTGGTATAGTTAAACAAAGAAATAAAATAATAATTCCTATTTCAATATGATATGGTTTATAATATGTTTTTGGTTTAATTAATTCTGGAGTTGAAGTTGGAGAAGATGAGAT